>MNPL01009865.1:0-11560 GCA_002081605.1 Tropilaelaps mercedesae | reverse complement strand
GATGCTTTTCTATTTGTGTACCATTGTTTTTGTGCGAAATACCTTAGAAAGGCCATCGGAAACCGTTATCGTTAAGGCCAGCAAGATCTTACTCTGCTCTTGCTGAATAGAAATTTGTCTGAAAAGAAACGAATCTGAGATCTTTTCCCGATTTCAACTGAAGTATTGGGCGTGCAAATTCGCAGACACTACCACATATACTATACGGATGCAAACTAATATCTGATTTACGGATTAGTTAATCGGTTCATTATTACGACTGGTACAGTTTTGCCAATGTATCTGATTGCCTGAACTAATATACCTGAATATGTCTGAACTAATATACCTGAATATGCCTGAACTAATATACCTGAGTATACCTGAACTAATATCTGATTTATGGATTAATTTATCGTGCCAATAACCTAGTTAGTTCTTCTCCTCTTTTGTAGACATATTGGCAAAACTATAACAGCCGCAGTCCAATGGACCGATCTGCTCGATATATCTGAGCAATCTGTGATATCCGAGCAATCTATGATACCTGAGCTATCTGCCCGATAGCTTAGATATAGCATGAACCCCTTGTACATTACATTAGTATTAGTGATGAACGCGTCTTTTACTGTCGTGTCTATTGAAGCAGACTCATATTGTATGTATTTATGACACATGGCTAAAAACGAACGAAATGTGCTGAGCAACAACTTACCGTAATTGATTATATTATGCATTCCGTCAACAATCGGATTTTGGAGACAGAAGATTTTGCATTTCTATAATGAAGGCCAGTAAATACTACCAGAATGAAATTGAACTATGATAACGGCAAATAGATTGCGTTGATGGAATCAAATAACTGAGATTTGAGGAGGAAGAGAAATGACACTTTCGTATTTACATTACTCAAGTTAGGTTCCCAAAGAAATATACATTTGCGATAACATTCTTCTGTTATTGCTGCTGCCGCTACTAGGAGATCCTAATTTGCACCTATTTGCCACACCGCTGTATTTCATTTCTTCGCCGACCTCCTGTCGCTATGCCACATTATGGTCTTATATTGAGGTTCATTCCTCCCTACGTAACAATAACCTGTTATGTGTAGCACTTCTGCCTGTCCAATAGTTACTAAATAAACCGATTTATGTTACGGTCCTATCGCCTCTATTATGAGCACACTCATGTTTGTAAATATTTTTTTATATTTATTCACACATAGCCTATATTGAAAGAATATCAAACATAGGTGCTGCTGTTATTGTTGTTATTGGTGCTGCTGTTGCTCTTGGTGGTTATTATTATTATTATTATTATTATTATTATTATTATTATTATTATTATTATTATTATTATTGCCGTTGACGCTGTGGTTGCTGTTGCTTTCGCCGCTGTGATAATCCTGCATCAATTCACTCATATACGGCTGTTGCGATCTATGTTGTATCTTCAGGTAAAACATGCCTAAGCTGCTCAGCTCGTCGATAATCTCCTGGAAATGCTTCACATCTTCACGTGAAAGCTTCAGTCCAGTCGGTAACACCCTGTGTTTACCTACCTTCACTCTCAATTAATAAGTCATAAATGCAACAACTCGTTTCTCCAAAGGGCAATGATGTGATTTTCTTAGCCCAGGAACTATCTGTAACTTCGAGTGTGGTTGACATCTGAAAGTCACATTTGACTAGGTTCTTGATGTGCACGACCACTTAAACCGATACAATCAACTTCATCAAGGACTGCCCAAAGTATTACTAACTCAATCTGATATTGCTTAGACACTATGATGAGCGATTGAACTCCGGTTTTACAAAGATCCGGTTTTATAAAGAAGCACTTCCAAACCCGAGCTTAAGAGAAATCAATTCGAGCACCCCTACCCGTTCAATTCGATCCAGACTAATCCCAGCATCGTACCAAACCGAATTCTGAGTCTATCAATTTTGTGTGCTCGTTTATAACTTCCCTTTAACCTTCTAATGCTCTATCGAGGGGGCAGGGACAATTAATTCGTTAAAATTTTTCCTGAGGTATACAAGGTACAAAAAATTACAAATATAAACATTTTGAGGAGCATTACCTTTATAGAAACTGCAATATTTTGTAGAGTATAAAAAAATAGAACAAAACATAGCTTACAGAATAACATCGCTGAAGTTGGCTTAATATGAGCAGGTTCGCCGACGAATTCCGTTTGTTCGGAACTAAATGACGAACACTTTTTCATTTAAGATTGCTGAGTAACATTGATTCAAGCGCTGTGCGAATAAATTAACTTAGCTCCCGAAAAGTACGATTCCTTTAAAAATTTCACTTGGACTCAGTCGAAATCTATGCACAAGATTTTGGTCTATAACAAGTCAGCTGTGGTAATAATGTGTTTATTATAAAAATACGTACAGCTGACGGCTCCTTTTTAATCATCACCTTTTCATCACCTGGCAAAACGGCAAAACTTTTTTAGGAATCAAGATTTTTAAAATACAACAGGATGGAGAACCCTAGATACAGAAAAGACAAAATGTTCAGAGTCCTCAGTCTCAATATATATCAGTTTTACAAATGCAAGTCAACTCCCTGAAAACATCACCCTACACATACTAGGAAGAGAAGCATCCAAACGTTTGCATATGCCACGAAAGCCATGGCGGATATATTCATTCAATGTAGCTGTGCTCACCTCTGTCACGGTTTCAATTAGGGAGCTGTACCGTTCAGAAGCCCGTGCCAGGGCATTTACCGATTCATATTTCCAAACAACCTCGTAGTAACTATAAAGAGTACCTCGACGTTGATGTGATGTGGTGAGTTCGACTGTCGCTCAATAAGGCTCCATCCATGGTAGTCAAACAAATACACGTGCGGGCTGTTAGATAGCCAAAAGCCCTTGCCATGTTCCGATAGACGTATGGCCTTCAATTAGAGACGATGGCTATCTCTGACTACAACAACATTTCGATAAGATGAAAACAAAGCTTCCTTTCGCACAGTTTGGTTTTTTTTAATGAAGCATGGCGGCATAAGTTCCGTTCACTGGACACAACATTGCGATTATGGATGTTAGTTGGAAATTCCATTCCAAAAGGTTTCATCCAAAACTGGTAACCAATCATGCGCGTCGAGCATTCACATCTGACCATGGCCGCTAATTCCATTTACCTTCTTTGAACTTTCCCTCATGTCTGGATCTAATGAGACGCCATCTGAGAGTCTACAGCCTATTGTTCACTGCCGCAGTTAAGCTTACGGATTCCTTTCGGACGAGAACCGTGAAGAAATACCTTCATGCACGATATTTGTCCTTAAAGTCTCTTCCCTGCTGCTGTCAGGAAGGATTACCAGGCTTGCGGTTGTGCACTACGATATGGCTCACTAGGTATAGTTTACCGATAAGCTGGCCGATTCGCATATCTTGGTAACATAGCAGATTGAATAGATTTATATAGTCAGTTTGTTCAGAGATTGACTTTACAATGACGTTAACTTCAAGAAGAGTATTCTTAACAGAATCGGAGAAAGTATAATAAGAAAAATGATAATTTATTTGAAATGCAAGTTCTGCATGCGAAGTATGTAAATAAGAGCAAAGTTGGAATCCATTAGGAGAGGGTGAAGATTTAGCTTAGTAAGTGCATATTAAGTTCACAAGAGCAAATTGTGTTGTAGAATACAACCCCAACTGTCACTCAAGTCTTGGATACCACGTGCGACACAAGCTATCCAAAGCGATGCGCTAAAGTATACCTTCGAATTTGCAGCGGATAAATTGTGAAGCGTTCAGAGATTCTACTGATTTATATGATCATCAACGCAGCTCCATCATTCTTTTTACTTATTTGATGAATAAAATCTCTAGTGATAAACTGCGCTAGACGCGTTGCGTACCTTTTGGGGAGGATGCGTAGATGGCGCGAGTCGAATGCTACTTGTGGAGACGGGCATAGATATCGCTTAGAATTCCTCTTAAATGAGTCAGTTGATTTTACTGTCACTGTTTCTCTTAGCAATGGGCTATAACCATTTGGATGTTCGGTTAAACGATTGAACACAAAGACGTATTCGTACTGGTCCGTCTAACTCAGTCAATGTTTTTCATTCTCTCCCCCTCCCGTTGACTTCTCGTTAGCTAACTTGACCAGGCGCACAAATCGTATCCTTTTCGTTTCGAGGATTTTATGACTGAGAATACATCTATAAAAATGAAAAACAGTCGGTGATTGAATCGTTTTGCAAAGCCCCCGGCGACATGTGGCTTTCTTACGACGAAGTAATGTAAACATATCGCGTTTTAATAGACTATTTTGTGCTCGTTATTCAGAGTCGTATAAGAAATATATAAGTTGTATACCACTATATGCCAATATACTTGCTGATCTAGTATATTTAGATGGGATTAAATGGACTTGGGTTCTTTACCCCGATTACTGTATTATTGATACAGCGATGTGCCCTAAGACGCCATTGAAAGCGATATACTTATTTTATAGCCATTTTCACTATAATAAATACGTTTCCGGTATTGTGCCAGATTTGTTGGTGAAGAGCAATGATCATAGAAATTGAATTCACGTTATGCTATCGAGCCGAGACGCGATCTCCTTAGAGGCTTTTCAATTGTTTTTAATACCCTTTTTCTCTTCTAAATTCTCAAGTGACAAACTCTGCATTTGATTCAGGGTTCGCGTAGTTGACTGGTGTTTGCTACGACAGGCGGGCGTTACGGCGTAGCGGTACCAAATGGAGCTTTCTGACAGCCTCAGCAAACGAATTCAGCCTCGCCTAACCGGGCCCTGCTATATCGACGACGCGAATCGAAGCAGAAGAATAAACTCTATTCACTGGATAACCGATTCTCCGTCAAGAGATACAAAAAAAACGATCGCGTCGTTTGGAATCTCCGTTTTTGAGACGCTTGCCTGAATGCTGGCCCGCTGATAATGTTCAGCTCCCGTGATCCGCGTCGTCTATTTGGAACCATCCCGACCGTTGGTCTGAGCAGGGAATGGTCTCCTTGGCACCAACGGACCAATGCCGCTGGCGTTCACGGGGAGATTCGATAAAGAAAAAGTAGCGAGAAGCTACTTCCGGTAAATTTAACAAGAATTTTCAAAGCCACGTTAGAGCTATCGCCACGGAATGCGCTACGCGTAACGTCCATGATTTTGTCCATCGAAGACGAGTGGCCTTGTAAAATTGAGCATCAGCTAGAAAAATACAAAGTAGATAACAAGTGGATGAACTGATAATGTTCATCTTTGATAAATATTGTCACGCATCGACGCATCGAGTTTAGTGTCTGATCACTGTTTAAAGATAAATCAATGATTGGCTTATTTGTACATGTACATTTGACTAGGTGTGGATAGTCCGTTCAACTAACGTGTAGAATTTTGAAAATGTTGTAGTAAAATTTCAGATTTTTATGCAGCTCTTCTACTAAACGAACACCTTTGGCTAACTTGATAAACCTGTGGTGAATGACCTCAAATTAATGCTAGCACTTTGTTTCAGCTCTAAGCCATGTATCTAATCATATCGAGGTCCCTTTTCTAAAGCCATACATAGTGACGCATTAACGGCGATATCACGGCAAACGGTTACAAACTTCATACCTCGAAGCCTCGATATCATTTTTGATGAAGGCTATCTCGGTTAGTTCGGATGCAGTTCTCATTGTAATCACGTTGTCAGGACGTGTTGGGTTTCTCGGGTGATGGTGATAGTAATTTTTGTTTGACAAAAGAGATCACGCACTCCTCTTTGCATCATCTAGATCGCAGGTATATGGTTGTATCCGCCGTCAAAACCGCCATCTAGATGTTGCGAATTCCTGTTGATTAGTGATTATATCTATTAGTGCTCATCTTTAAAACCCCGTGTTTAGTTATTTTGAGCGGTGGGTTATTTTTCCCTGGCATTTATTTTGGGTGACTAGTTTCAGAAAAGGGGCGCTCTCACGGCGAAAATCAATGCGAGCAAATATGCGAAAGAAGTTAAGCAGCCAAAGCGGCCTAACGTGCTTAGGTATAATTATACGAACACGCAGGCATGATATCAGCTACGCTACGTTCAAAAACGAGGTTCTCTCAGAAAAGACACGCGCATACCTCTTCGTTCAAATGCTGGTAATTCGCTTCGGGTCGCCCTATCATTCCCGATTCTTTGTTATTCGTTGCCCCAACAGGGAAATACTTTGTGATTGAATTACTCGGGGTATAATTGCCTCCCGGCCGCAGCAGTCACCTTACTCACACAGTCCAATACAGACCACGGTGACGTTGACGCCAAATTATAGTCATCAAGTTCTCTACTTGGAGAGCGCACAAGCCTATTATTGAAACAAGTGTATCAGCGAGAAACCAAAACAGCTACCTAATAATTTTTGGTTTTAAATGTATGCTCTGGTTATACTACCGACCGAACTTAATTTGATACACCAAAAGAACACAACTTCATATTCGAAAACCTAGACGAGCAGACAATTCCTTACTCGGAATAGCTTATCTAAAACCCTTCTTCCAGTTTTGGCAGCACTTTCGCAAGCCATGCGTGCCCCTCCCGTTTGGCTCCAATCTGGCGGTTGTCTGATTGAGTTCTTGTAGCAAATACTGCGTTTTTTTTCCGCCTGGCACTTCATAGTATCGGCGCCTCAGTAGTTCGCATGGCTTCCAAGTCGCCAGGTGACGTGCAACTAGACATGACACCATGTTTCATCCTTCCTCGTCGTTGATGACCGATTACTACGACCGTTGTCAAAATCTAGTTGGTTGCCCTGCTGAAGGCCGATGTGCGGAATAGGGTCCGAACTCAAAATGGCCGACGCGTTGTCCCGATTCTTTCCGACATTTAGTGCATCCGAGAAGTTGGTCAACCTCTCTATTCGTCCGGACTCATGTCGAGCGAAGGAAAATTGAAATCGGTGGCAGAGCAACGCCACGCCTTGTCGCCGAAGACTAGAAAGTTTAGAAACTGTCAAACATCGTCTGAGACACCGAATGAGAGAGTAAAGCCATTATTGAACGAAGGGCAGGAATGAAACGGAAGTTGATCACTTTTGAGTGGCGCAGCTGTTGCGCGAAAAACTGTGTGGCAGTCAAACTGTACAGTCGAGCCACGCCGTTGCATCTTGTTCTGGCTAGCTCGCAAGCGACATTTGTCGGTGAAATCGATGTCACCTGTTAACCGATCGAAAAAGCAGAATCCCTCCGAAAAGGGGCCACGGCGGCACAGCCTACGGGCGACGACCAGGTATCTGCCATCCGTCAATTCAAACATCATCGATAATGTTCACTTGTGAGCCCGGTAGGTTCGGAGGAGCAAATATCGGAATCTCAGATACGGTTGCGCGAGAAGCGATCGTGACATTATGACTGAAGATGGAGCTGACTGAGCACTATGTGCTGAACTGACAAAACTAAGATGTCGACAGCAGACTGAACTCGGAAGGTTGTTTCTTTTTCGGAGGGTGGTCGTCTGATCATTATTAAGGAGTATATTGCAAAGGAATGTCGCAAAAGGTCGACGAAAATAAGTGTGTCGTAGTTTAACGTGCATATGTTTGACACGTTTTGTGCAGGATAATGTGTAGAGCTAAAAGGCATGTCAATTTCACGTGGTCTTCGCAGAGGAAATGTTTCTTGCGGTTTCAAAGAAGTATATGTAACATAGTGAATAAGTATCGATAATATTAAAAACTTTACATGGTTAAAATCGCAGTTAGAGATTACTCAGTGCGATCATCGCGATGCGGCCGAAAATGCTATTAATGTAGTATTTTTCTCTAAGTAAACCCTAATACGGAGCCTGCCATGGGTGTAAGGAGATAGACATTTTAAATGCATGGTTCCGTTACGATCTAGCTTTCAATGTGACAAACGATATGTGCAGACGTATTCAGTTTGGGGGGTGCCATCACATTGCATGGCTACAACGCAACGTTTTATGCGGAGATTTTTGTGTGTTTTGTCCATATTGACTGCTGCAACACGGTTAATAAAATCACACAGCTGATTGACTTTTGAGAGAGTGCAATGACGCCTTTCTCTGGGATAGAGCATCGTGACAAAATTGCTGATTTATTAATGTTTCTTCATTATCATTATACGAAGACCTTTGTCAGATACGTTATATCATTTGATTTTCAAGTTGTACTATTTGATTTCCAAGAGTAATCAGGAAGCAAAAAAAAATCTAATATGGAAATTTCGTGCCAGTCGTGTAAATTTCACAGAAATATACGAACTTTTTTGAATTAAGTTTGAATCAAAGGCGAATCCGCGGTTACGACTCTCTGTCGTGGGATACTCTATTGTAGACAGAGAACCTATTTGAGCAATCCCTACTGCCAATAAATGTAATGGCTACGTATCAGCAGCATTTTCGTAGGTTAACCAACAGGTCGTAAATGAAAAGTGTGAATGTCGAAAGCACCCGCTTTCTGCTGCGAATTGTTCAGGCCTGTAATAAGACTACGTAGACTTCGGCAGTTCTAACGATGTGTCAACAGATGAGAGTAATTCTGAAAACATCTCTTGCGCGCTATTTTCGTCCTATTATTGGTAGACCATGATTCAAACACGCACGCACACAGTTATTTTTTTCTTAAGACAGAATTTTGCAACGGCCGAGTGGGACTCGTGTTAGGTCGTCTGACAATGTGAACTGGAAAATCTCCGGCACGCGAACAACTGAAATATTTTTGGAGCTAAGTGGTTTTGCAATACACAACTGACTTCACGAAGAACGTTGGCCGCATTGCATACTGAGCTTGTCTTTCCCACACACGTGTGAATTTGAATTACGGTGGTAGATGTAGACCTGATCGCGGCGAGGTAAAATGGAATCACCAGTATGTTCGTCTTTGCATTGTTTAGCTATTTCGCTCGGGTAGAACGCACGCCTCTCTGAGAATGCAGTTATTATAGTTAACCCACTGCCAATGCATATACCTGGTACTAGCCCAAGTAAGCGTCTGAACTCAGAAAAGCAGGAGTGTTCTAGAGATTTTCCTGAGTTACAGCGTTTCGCCATTGGGCACTCGTCTAAGAAGGCTAGAAACATTGCCTACAGGACCTCTCCTGCTTGCTCGTGTGGACCCTTGGCCACACCTGTACGGGCCGATGTTGGAATTGGAATCACATATATATATATATATATATTACGCGCCCTAGTTATGTCAGTAATACTAACAAGACAGTCACTGTGTTTATGGGCGAGCTAGATTGCTCCGAGAAGGTGCCAAAGACCAACAGGCATCATGGTACACACCTTTCACGTAGAATGCGTCTTCCGTGGAACTGTTATGTGAAAGAGATCGGCAGAGGATTTTAACACTATACGTTTGCATGTGCACATGTATGCTGCATGCGTTGAAACTTGACACATGAACTCTGTTACGTGGAATAAACCTGGTGAGTTTATTACATATGGCATTTGGGTCGATTTCATTTCATTGTCGCTAGATAAAGCTTCACATCATGTGGCATCGAATTACGTTGAGGCCTTGCCGTTTTGTGGGGCCATATGGGGACGAGATGAGCCAGGACAGAAGATCTGTATCATTCACTGAATTTTACCTTTCAAATTCCCTCCCAACCTGGGTTGTGTATAAATTCTGTAAGGATTGAAATCGGTGTTCCATGTTAGGATAAAAGTTGTTTTTGTATAGGTGTATTAGGTGATAATAATGTAATAGTAATAATAATATAATGATAATGATAAACAGTATGGGATTAAAATTGATATTACAACTATGTTAATGAAATGAGTTTATTACAGCCACTGATAACATTTGTTGAAACGTTTAGTCCAATAATGTTTGCGCTTAAAAATCACTTGTGTGTGTCATAGATTAATGATGGCTCCTTTAGACAACTAATTGCAAATAGGTTTGCTTTGAAAGCTCACTTGTTTTCTTGACCATCAAGTCGTAGTATTTCTACATAGATACGTACGTCGAAAATTCACCGAAAAGCACGACAGTTACATAGATCATGATCGGTAACAAATCAGGAATTTTGGAGATCGCAGAAGTTATTCGCCCTTGCTCCAATTTCACCGATACCCCCGCATGAGCAAGGGGGACGCTGAGTAACGAGTCCTTGTTCACCGATATGGATAGGCGTGCTTTCTGGAGTGCGTGCGAGAGCGGCGAGGAGTTATACTTTGACCTGGCTGAACCTGGCGATAAAGGCTGCGACGTCATCGAAATCCGACCGCCACAATTTGCTAACGAATCGTTCGCCACCAAGCAATGGCTGAACAATACCGTGGCGGATAATAACCAGGATACAGCCTTACTAATGCATGTTCCGTCTGCCTCGTCATAACATCGCCAGTTTTAGCTCTCTCGATAAAAGCCAAATGATTCACTCGTATGCGCAATTTTCTTTCGCTCCTGGTTTAAATTAAAATTGTTCCAACTGAACGCCTCATCGGTCTTAGCACCATCCACTGTGCGTTCGAGTAATCCGCCATTTCGGCCCTACATTTTATTATCATAAACATCATTAAAAGAGCCGCAGGACTATTTTAAAATGGGAATTCATCAAGCTGCACATCTTGTCCCTGCGGTATGTCTGCAACGGTTTGCAACTAATGGCTTGTTTGCTCAGCGCCGTTTATATTTCCAAGCGCTTTCTGGAAGAAATGTTGCTAGCCCGATTAGTGAGGAGATACTCATGTGCAGGAGAATATGGGCTATTATTGACGCAACATGATATATCAACGTAGTCACCGCAAAATACAATGCTTCTTATATTCAGTGGCACTTGTAACATGAATCTATATAAGGAATTCTCCCACACATCGATTCATCCACTGGACGTACCAAATGCGTCGGTCAAACGAGCTGTGGAAGAAGTGCTGTGACCGCCCTCTGTATCGCTCCTCTCCTAACTAATTAACTTCAATCAGAAGTATGGCTAAAGAAAAGATCGTCTCGAATGCCCAAATGGTCGTCCCGTAGTCCTCTACTTATTAATTCTAGAATTTTGTCCGCACTACTGACTCACCTCCGTCGACCCTTCAGTTTTACCCGATGTTCCACTAGAACTCAGTTTCGCATTAAGGAGTCCTCAAGTAAAATTATGGTTAGCTCAACGCGAGATGTTCTATGACCTCTTACAGTCACTCCCTTGTCCAATATCTCGGGATGGACATCGTGGGATACACCCCAATAACCATGTTGATGACGTGTGTGGTTGAGCACTTGAGCAAGATGATTGAGGAGAGGGCACAGCCTCAGAAAGCGCGGTGAGTGCACAACTGTTTTTTAGATGTTTGTGGACTGTGAGCGTCGGCCCGTTTACTGCTACAAATCGGTGATTGCTTTTAGAATAAAGAAACAACACACTTATTTTAATGAAGACGATAACTAAAGATTCGAAGGACATCGATATCGGTATGTTCATAAAGTCACAGGTATTTTCAATCCTGTAAAGATCAAATAAAACCCTCCGTGGCTAAGAAAACCCTTGCCAACGAAAATGTACTGGAAGGTTTATTTTGATAATACACAAAGCAACCCTTTTTCAAGAACGTAACGGGTTGATATATATATATATATATATATATATAT
>MNPL01009864.1:966-11480 GCA_002081605.1 Tropilaelaps mercedesae | reverse complement strand
GGGGGGGGGGGGGGGGGGGGGGTTAATGAGAGATACAAACGCTTTGCCGAGTAGAGCCGAAAGCAGCAGTTGAATATGTGTTGAACGCAACGCGTGACCAGCGCCCTCTGCCACCATCTGCGCGGCCTCGTACGCACGAGGGGGGCCGCCGCCGCTGCTAATAAGGTATCATCTCCGCGCGCGCATGACCTATAGCGCAAGGGAGAAGGTGAGGAGGGCAAATGGACTCGAAGGCGTGCCCCTAGCTGACCATCTATACACACACACACACACACATATGTGTGTGTGTGTGTATATATGTGTATATACACTTATCGTGGACAAGTTGGGACAGTACCGGTTGGTCATTACGTGGGGCGCTCGCATGTGCCGCAACCACGCAAGGGGGTTTCGTCCTGTAATTTAAGGGCGCGTTCATGCACGGAAGAGAATCGAGTCTATTCGGGGGAGGCTCTTGGTTGAGGGACGATCCCCCCTTGGCCGCTGTGGCCACGCCGCACTCTGGAGGATGTCAGAGGTGCTACAATCGGAGCTGAGTTACTCGGCGGCGTGAACACGACCTGTCAAGGGGCGAAGTAGACACGTGTCCGTCTATTGGTAGAAAACAAAAACGTTACAAACTAACAAACGCCGTTGACCGGCGTTCGCTCAGTGACTGATAAACCCGGTGAAATCTTCGAGCTCTTCGCCCGGATGAAGGACACAATTGAGGTCTCGTCCCAATGAGACCAGGCGGCGGATACACTCGAACGTGTTCCTTCACCGATGGCGTCGGCCGGAAACGCCGGAGACTTGGATCTCCTGTTTGGATCGAACGAGTTGCAACGCTCCGCCCTGCTAGCGACAGCGTTCGGCGTTGCTTTCATAGATCTGAAACGATGCTAGCAAATAATGATGCTAATAAATAATGATACTAATAAATAATGATGCTAATAAATAATGATACTAATAAATAATGATGCTAACAAATGCTCTTGTACCGGCAGATTGGACTGTGCACTGATGAATTCGACATTACCGACGTCGGACGCTTCTCAGTCAAATGACATTTCGCTACGAACGGTGCGCAAGAAGCGGCCGAAACCTCAGAGCTCTACGGACTTTCTTGCGCAGACTCACAAATTTACTACAACGAACGTCGACGAATAAATAAATGAACGCCACGCCATGAGAGCACTTCCAATATATCAGCCGGCTTTCGGCGTTTGTTTGTGCATAGCGGAACGCTTTGTGTGTTGGAGACGTGCATGCGTCTGTGCGCTGCGCCACGAAGCACAATTTCTCACTGGTGGTCGCTTTTCAATAACGAAAACGACTTTATTAGGATCATGTACCGAAATCCTTTGAGCTTTAAAACTCCAGTGCTTCCTCTTCTCGCTAAACTCCCCGCTTCGTTCCTCTGTCCCGTCTCTGTCTGTGTGTCTCCATATATGTATTTCTCTTCTTTACTCTGTCTCTCTCTCTCTCTCTCGCTTGCTCCCTACCTCTCTCTCTTTCTCTGTGTGTGTGTGTGTGTGTATCCAGGGGCCACAAGCTTATTTATTCCAGGTGAGAGCGTTTTGCGTCTTCCATTCGTTTATTGTTTTCCGCTTGAATCTCCCTCGGCCGACGCGGTCGGACAGGCAGGCGTCGAACTTCATATCACCAGCCACTGTTGCCTCCACCCACGCAGTGGGGGGCTCCCCCCTGAAGATAGCTACCCAGGCGTCCGCCTCTGAAGCGACCACCACCACCACCGCCACCGCCGCCGCCGCCGCCGCCGCCCCCCTCACCGTGAAGGCTACGGAGGCACACTAAGGGTGAAGTGGAGCCAGCCGACGCCAGGTCGGATGAGAGAGCTCGATCCGAGAGACGATAGTGAGGTCGTGGACAAGAGCACTCTTCAAAGGAATTGCAAATGAGTTGTGCTCTTTATTGCTTAGTGCTTATTGCTCCTACGCGAGAAGTTCCACCTGGACTCCTGAGCCCTGGCAAGACGCTGTAGAAAGGATATCATTGCTGACGTCCAAGGCGCACTGGCTTCTGATAGATTGGAGTTGTCTGTCCGCCTCTCGCCTTCAGTTGTTGATCATATCCAGGATGAAACGGTGTCGCATTCTTTGTCGGATTTCAGACATTTCATGGGGCTGAGAAAAACTGATCGGAGTTATTTAGCTTCAGCTCACTAAAATTGTTCTTCCTTTAGGGTGACGAAGCGTTGGATGTCCACACCCTCACGGCCCACCGATAGGACGTAGCACGCCGGTAGATAAGGCCACAATGTCGAAGGAAGACCGACAGATGA
Source organism: Tropilaelaps mercedesae (assembly GCA_002081605.1). Lineage (NCBI taxonomy): Eukaryota > Metazoa > Arthropoda > Arachnida > Mesostigmata > Laelapidae > Tropilaelaps > Tropilaelaps mercedesae. The sequence goes on along the minus strand of MNPL01009864.1, from coordinate 9,196 downwards.
AGACTGCGGGCACTGAAAATGAATTTTTCGGAGCGTGTCAACCAGTCACGGAAACAACGGAACCAACGGAAACAGGAAGGGAAGAACATCCCTAGTGTGTGCCCGCTCGTAGACGTGTCGCATGATTAGCTCTGAGATTCTGTAACTTCATCTCGTGTTTATTCGTGCTAACTTCCCGTAGGACGGCTGTGCTCGTAAAATGCGACCAATCCAGATTTAGAAGCATCCGAATACGACCGACTTTCGGTGTCAGAGAAACGAGTATCCGTTGGAAATATCATCCCCCACCGTCGCGGGTCCTTATTTCGGACGGTTGTGCCCAGCAAAACGTAACGTCGCAAAGGCCAAGGTGTCCTGTAGACGAATAAGTAAAATAAATAGACAAATCGGACGCACATCATCCAGGATACATCGTACGAGCTCCTAGCGATCCATGACGAAGTTCCACAGACGAAGTTCCACCGGATTCGTAAGTTGAAAGGTATCCATTCATACGTTGAAGACATTGACGATGAAACTAAATTCCTACTCCCGATGCCTTCAGGTGCATTTTGGAACGTTCTTCGGAGGTTTTCAGCGACCTCCACCTCGCGTGACCTCTGTGTGACATTGAGCATGGCTAGCGGACTCAGAAGGCGTTTTGACGCTTCGTTACTTGCCGATTGTGAGGTTCACAGGTGACCGAAGCGCAAAACACACCTCACCGCGACCGTGCAGGTTGTCGGCGTCACCATGCACCTCAGCAGGGTCCTCGATGATATCACACAGTTTTCACGTCTCCGTTTCGCCATGATAGTTCGACGTAGTTCTACTTCTGCGCTGAACTTTTGCCTCCTTCTCGAATTGCAATTTCTGCTGAATTCGTCATTTTCGGTGCTGCCATTTCCTTCTGACGGCGGGCGAAAAATTCCTTCTCTACGCCGCATTTTCTCTTGGCTGCAGAGACATGCACCGTAGCAAAATTTGCCCCTGCCCCGCGAGGGCACGCGAGTCAGACACGAGGACCAACGCTACTGGAGTCCAACTGCAAAGGGGGCGCGATTGTAACTCAATTTCTCTACGGCCTTTTGCCTTTGCCACGCCCTCGGCATCCATCTTGCGCGTCCGTGTCGTCATCCTCGTTGCCCACCATTCTGCCCCCCTCCCGCGCGCGCACTCTCTCTTCTTGCTGTCCCTCGATATGCCTCTTGGCCACCTATCTCTAGCTCGAACGATTTGCCCCAGAAGACTCCGCCGCGACCCAAACGCCTGATCTTCTCGCTCTGTTCTCCTTCTCTTGATCTTACCAACACTCTATAACGCCTTGACTCAGGCCACGGTTGTTGTTTATTTCTCGTTCGTTGCAACCCCCCGAGCAGACAACGTCGTCGTCGCGTTCGTTGTCAAGCGACACTGGAGCGGCGCTCGTAGGAGGTAAAAACCGTGTCGGACCATTACCAGGGACTAGTCCTTGAGGCAGACGAGGGGGGGTCATGTCAAATATATCAGAGTTACTTCCGCTTCGGCGATCTTCGCAGCTGTCCTGTCATTGAGTGGCCCAGCAGAAGCGAGCAGCAGAGCTTCACGAGAGAGGGGGACAAATAGACACGCCGATCTCCTCAAACCCCATTCGTGTCGTCTCGCTACTCGTTCGCGAGATGTAACCAACTTTGATTATTTTATTGCACCGAACGCTCACTCCGAACGCTCACCCCGATCAGGTCAATCAGACGAAACCTAGAAGAACGTCTGCCTCGCGTTCTCGTAAACAATTTATCGCCGTTCGAACGGATGACGGCAAATTTTTGCGAAGCATCGAGCGATGAATTGCCAGCGAATTCGTGCCCCTCTCTAGCGTCTAATGCCGTCGTTGATTGGCGTGTTACAACGCATCAAGTAATAACTACGCCCGCCAGGCCGCCCGCTAGGCCGCCCGCCAGGCCGCCCGCCAGGCCGCCCGCCAGGCCGCCCGCCAGGTCGAGCGACATCGGCCAGGAGTAGCTCACGAAACTCAATTTCTGTTCGGCACACGCCGCTAAGTCGGGCGTGTGTATGCGGTCGTGGATATTTGTCAATACTATCGAAAAACAGATTCGAATGGAGGGTCGGTCCCTTTTGGGTTGGCAGCGCTGTTGCATTAGTCCAATGGCCTGAGGCGAATTTCCGCAACCGGTGCCACACAAACAGGCGCCGCTGTTCGCGATTTCAGAAACTGGTGATGGTTCCATAGTAAAAATCGAACACCGCCTGAAGCGCTAGAGGGCTTAGACGCGTGCGAATACGCGCTCAGAGTGTTCGTGTCCAAGTGACTATCTGAAAATCACTAGCGACTATCTTTACATGAATGTTTGGTAAATGTTTGCTTTGCCTTGACACCCCCCCACACACACACACACACACACACACACACACACACGCACACACACACACATATCGATGCCATACAAGTTGGTTTTTTCGTCCTTCGACTTCATCGACGGTTTTTCGAGGCCTTTCCGGAGTTCATCAACAATTTGATTTCGGAAACCCAAATAAATTTTACGCTGGTCTGCAGTGCAGTGGGGAAGGCAAACATCGGACACCGGGGGTTGCCTTCCACCCCCCGGCGTACCATTAATGTCGGATACAACACCGATAGATCTGACACCTGAACCAGCCTTACTTAGTTGCCCCCCCCCCACCGCCCCTGTTCCATCGGATGACAGCCCCACAAAGTGAAAAAGTGTTGTTTATTCGTTGCAATTCTTCGTCACCTCACCTGTATCTCACCGACCTCACCCGATCCAGCGGCAAATCTCATCGCAGACTAACGAGAGCGTCGAGTGGGGCAAAAAACAAAGTTAAGCGTCGACAAGTGTTGGCCAACGCTGTGTTGCGCACAGGATGACAGCGAACAAATCCGACCACTGCCGCCCCTGCTCTTGCCCCGCAGACAGATCCCGGCCTGTGTCAGTTATATTCGTCCTCGAGTTTGCTCGAATGTCGACCGCTGCAGCTGTCGTTGTTGCGGCGACGCGTCGTGCTTCGTCGTTGGCTGCTACAACAAATTACAGCCACAGACGAATATCGCCTCGAGCGCATTGTTAGTGACGCTGGAATCGGCCGGAGGCATCGAATCGACAACTCTGACCGAGACCAACACCAGCGCGACACAACGACGACGACGACGACAGAAACTCTGCGCCGACAAATCTGAACGCCTGTTGTCAACGGACGCTCAGGCTGACACACACACATATATATATATATATATTTATATATATATATATATGTGTGTGTGTGTGTGTGTGTGCAAAATTTGTGTGTAAAGAATATCGGCTGGTGCATATTTCCGTGAGGAAAACTCTGCTTTGTTGCTTGCGATGAACGTCCTCTGATCAGGTCCGAGATCGAACTCAGTCTTTTATTGCATCGGTCGCTTAATGGAGATGAACGGAAATGTTCGGCTTCGCGGACTTCGTCGATAACTTGGGGTGTTGCTGCTCCTTTGTACCTAATTAGACGACGGACTTACGTAAACTTACGTAGGCGACGTAAACTTCACTCCCCCTGCGACAAAGAAAGACAAACTTCTGCTTCAATGACACTCAGAAACATTCTATCAGCGAAGTCGGCAAACGTAGCGACATTCTTCTGCACTCGCCGAGTCAGAAGTCGCAAAAGGGAACCAGTTCGCTGTACGCGCTTCGAAGTCCGACTAGTTCAGATTTGAAGTCAACCAGAAACTTTTAGGGAGGCCACTCAAAATTCGCATACACATACGAGTCAACCACATCCCTGAGCAGCCGTAGCCTCTCATCTGGCGGTTTCTGCTGTTCTGAGCGTAGCAGAAGACGAAAAACGCAACGTTTTTAGTTTTTGAGAGGCAACCGTAGTCGACGACTGTCGCGTTTACGAGGGCAATCCTCCGCGCCGATTTCCTGGGGTGACGAAGGTCGTGCTTTCCTACACATCTGTTATTTAGTCACCTGTTTGTCTACTGATGCAAGATAAACGTGTTTATTTGTTAAGCAACTCTGAAGCGTCTTGTCCTACAGTGGATATATAACACTCCGAAGTATTCTAAGCAACAGCCCCCGAGCGGCGTCTGAGTCCTGCTCGTCTTAAAGACGGGCACCTGCTCTTCGTTTTGAGCTAATCGACGGAATCGCTCTTATTCAAATTGTGCGCGCCACACGAAACAATGTTCGTTCACATGTCAGCAACAGTAACTCACATCCGGTCAGCAACGATACCATCCTAACGAAGTGAATCTCACCTCAGCCACCAGCGCTGCTGCGTGCAAACAACAAAATAACCACTCAGCCGTCTGCTGGTGACCCGACGCTATGTTCCCGTTTGTCTACATCGCGTACGAATGGCGTTTGTTTGTTCGTTTGTCTGTGTGTGTGTGTGTGTGTGTGTGTGTGTCAGTGTGTGTGTGTGTGTGTGTGTGTCAGTATGTGTGTGTGTGTGTGTCAGTGTGTGTGTGTGTGTGTGTGTATGTGCGGATAAACAAATAGAATTCAATATTCGTCGACCGCCTAATGCAACGTTTACAGATGAGAGAACATGCGACGAGGCTTTTCTAGCGTCGTGGCCAGACTGTCGTCGGCTATCCTTCGTCACGCCGATGAACGAAAGGGGGAAGGAACGAGGCCAGGCATAAGCCGCATTGCGTCGTCGTGAGCGTCGTTGCGCGGCACTGATTTTGCATCAAATTGAATGCTGATGGAAATCCTCACGCAGGCCACTCCATATAGCCGAGTAGCCTTCATTTGAAGCCGATGCATCTCTTGACGTCGCCGGCGACTGAGTCGCCTGAAGAACACCTCCCCTCTACATCCCCCTTGACCCCTTCCACCCTCCCCATGGCCACTGTCCGCCTCGTCGTTGGCAGAAAATCTAGGTAAGGATGGGAGAACCTTGTTGGGGCGCGCGTTGGCCGATCGCGTTGCTGCTGCGCCGTCGATAGTTGACTGCCGCGTAGCGAACCGCAGTCGCCTCAGATCGAGCAGCAGCAGCAGCAGCAGCAGCTCGCGGCTGGCGGCGGCGGATTGCAGCGTTTTTTTTTGTTCGTCGCCAAAGTTACTCGCCAGTCGACGACACTGTTATTACCGCGCCAGCTCGGACTGTCTTCAGGAATCTTCTTCACTCCATGTTACATATGGACATCTATATATATATATATATATATATATATATATATGTAGATATATATAGGGTAAGTTATTTGGTCGTGCCTCTAGCGCATGATCATATTATCGAATATATCCGATGGGTAAAGTTGGCATTTATAGAAACTGTTATCAACGCGGGTAACGATGCGGCGGCGGCGGCGGCTGAGATGGCGATTTGTGTCGGTGTTCTCGGGCATGCGAAACAATCTCACGATAATTTGTTCACTCAGACGACCACCCACCCATCCGACCGACCGCCCACCCAGCCGTTCTGTCTTCAATAAACGCTATCCTCATGGAAAGATATTTATTTATTTACCTGCCACACTTTGATCGGTTAACTGCTGCAGATGACCTAAATAGAGCCAAGTGTAAATAGAGCGAATATCTCCCTTGGGAACGAAAGTTGCCGTGAATAACTTATGTCGTCGTTAGACAACTTTGAATAAGAACGAATTGCCTTAGAAGTTCGAGCCGCCATCTGTTCCGAGCGTATTTTTCGATAGCGCATTATCCATCGCGTTCGTCGGCGCGACTTTTTGCACGTAGAACATGGAATTGTTCGCACGTCATTATCCTATTAACACGCGTAGAATCAAGTGAGATTGAGAGAACAAACAAAAAAAAACATTACACATGTGTGTCGTCACACTCTGACCGACTCGTGTTCGCTGTTCGCCCAACGGAACGTAAACACGAGTCGAAAACTCGGTACGAGAAACAGCTGCGCATAGATAGACAAAATCCGAATAATCTACACAAACGTCTACGTGACCCTGCCTGTACCTGCGGGGGTGATCTGTGCGTCGTTCTGGCCGGATCAGCCATTCGCCGTGTAGACGTCCCTACCGCATGTGGATGTTGTCCTGACAATAATAACGGGGCCAGTCATCGTCCTGTCCCGTACGTAGAGCCTGACCGCACGAGTGTCATGCCCTGTGACTTGGAAGGCGCGCGTGCACTTCTACGGTCATGTCCGTTTAGTCGTTGACCTCACCGAGGTGAATATCAGCAGCGCTAAGTAAAAAAAAACAACCAATCGGACATTTTCGACTCTCGTCCATCTCCGAAGACTAACAACAGTACATCTTACGAGTAGGAGGCGTTCGCGCGCATTTCGGCGTCACCATCACGATGGTGCAAGGAACTGAACTGTCATCGTTGGACAACAACGTCGCAGGGCAACAACGGCGCCCCGAATCCAACATCGACCGTTTGCTGGCTATGTTTGGACTCGCTCGGTGGTAAACGTTCGCGGTTGAGATCTACTCGTTGCCAGTGTGTGTGTGTGTGTGTGTGTGTGTATGTATGCATTAGAGCCGTTTGTCTGAAGTAGCTGGGCGGTGTTGAGATGACGACGGCCACCGGCGTAACGATTATAATAATGATAATACTGAACGATATCGGAGTGAGATATTTTTTTTTGTCGACTAATAGAGACATCGAACACAAATCTCTTCCCGCAGCTTCATCATTTCGCTGAGAGGCTTCACTTATCTGATTGGTCCGTCCACGCTGAGCCGCCTCGGTAAACAGGGGAACAGGCCTCCCCGAGAGCAGCCTTTCAACGTCCGTCCGGTCACAATCGTTCCAAAACCACCATTATTATTATTGTTATTATTACAATTATCATATTAATCGCGTCAGGAGTGGCGTTGTCAAAGTTACGCTTCATTTATGGCGTGTTTCATGAAGTATTTATGTAGTTGTTTCAGCCTTGCTCCCACTTCTGAGTAGATGTTGATGCTCTTCCCATGTTGGTTGCCTCGAGTTGTTTTTTCTCCTGACTTGCAGCCGTCCTGAAACTGTTCTATCGTGAGACGTTTCCGGGACGTTTTGGTCAGCGTCACTTTGCATTTGAAAGTTGGATTGCAGTAATATTACAACGAATAGAAAAGCTGAGCGTCGGTTCGTTCGTGCGTGCGTGCGTTCATGTTTCTTCATCCTGATGATGTGAATCTTAGTCATTTTCATTCTGTCATGTCAACTCGATTGCGGGCTCAAAGCGGCGGAGCATCGTTGTTCGAATTTCCATTTATTCATTCATTCATTCACAATGAACGCCAAACAGACAGACGACAGTTCGCCATAATGGCGTTACTTCGTGCCGTTACTCCAGTCGACGCGTGCGCACATCCGACGCGTTCGTATCAGAGTAGCGGCGGCGGCGGCGGCGGCGTCGTTCGCTGTTAATTTGTTTTCATTCAGTGTGTGCCGAATGACTCCGAGGTACGCAGGCATGATCAGACGAATATTCTCCTTGTTTGGTTCATTGTTCGGTGGCTGAATCGTTGCCGCGTCCTCAGTCTGGTCGATATTTACGACGCTCGCGCCGCCGTCCGCCATTCTCGTTTAGGCATCCCTGGCCTGAATTCTAGAACGAAGCTGTGTTCGACATTTCAGTGAGTACTCGACCGACTACGAAATGCACCATTGACTCATTTCCAACTTGCGCACGCCAATCAATACGTGCACATACATGTGCACATGTGCACCTGTGCCTAACTATCCGCATAGACCCGAGTATCTCCGCATAGACGGGGCCTGTCCGATGTAAACATCGTTCTATTTCCCCTGGAAATGCCGCTCGATTCCCTTCTTCACTGTCTCTTCTACAGATCTACCGAGGTGTTGTCCTCGTGAGGAGCATCCGGAGCGCATCCTCGTTTCGTCCATGTCACCTAGGCGCGATATAAACGAGTCGAAACTCATTCACTTCGTATTTCGCTCATGCTTTATTAGCTTCGATCTTCTCTCGTCACTGAAGCGCTCCAGGCAACGGAAGTGACTGTTTCGTCAGGACGACACGGGAGGAGTGACTGTCCACCGTCGTGTTCGGTCGTCTCGAGGCTGGTCCCCTCATGGGGCCGTCACGGATGACCGTCAACTCCGTTAGGTCGTACACGATCCACATTTATCGTTGATCCATAGACAAACGAAATTGCCATTTATTAGCGCATGTTCGATAGGTGCTGAATATTCGGCTTGTTCGTGAGTTGTATTTCGTTCTGCTGAGGGGCCATTTTCCGGCCTCCGGCGGCGTCGACCTCACCTAATGACGACACCGACTGAAGGCGAGGCATTGTCCGACA
>MNPL01009861.1:0-25134 GCA_002081605.1 Tropilaelaps mercedesae | reverse complement strand
GTGTGTGTGTGTGTGTGTGTGTGTGTGTGTGTCTGTGTGTGTCTGAGAGTGTCTGTTGGTTGTTCCAGTGGTCGGCAGAGTGGCTGGCGTTGAATTCACGGTGGTGTGTAGTCCATCGTGCGAGCTAGAATCGTGAGAAAGCAGGTCGGCCTTTTTGTGGAGGCCATCCGTCGAACGGTGAACGAGGCGGAGGAGCCCCCGGGTGGGCCCGCGGAGCCCCCTAGGACCTCCCCCCGCGGCAAATCCCGGCCGGCAAGCACTGCCACCGGGGGGCCGCGAGTGGGCCGCCCAACGCTGAGCGTCCGAAAGCGACGCTCGGCGCCGACCAGTCGACCGAGTCGTCACTTGACCACGGAGTGGATTCGCTTAGGTCGGCCGTAGAATCCATCACCCGCGATCCCGACACGGGGTTCGGGTCCATGTTGACGAAGGAGGCTGTCGCCACGCGACGTTAACTTGATCTCGTCGAAATCCGGCTGGGCCGATTCGTCGAGCCGAAACAGGCCGTCGTCGTCGTCATCGTCTATCTGGGTGAGATCCCCGTAGGACAGCGACTGGACACGGCGAGCCGTGCTACTGGCTATCCGGCTGCCGCTGCGTACGCCGGTTCCTATTAATTCCGCCACCTAAATACGGGCTCCAGCCACTGCCATGGTTGTCTGGTAAGGCAACGGTTGCTGTGAACGCGCTGGAAGTCGCTCGCAAGTCGAGTGTACCACGGCTCGACACCCAGTTCGGCCACCACCACCACCATCACCACCACCACCACCATCACCACCACCACCACCCGGCGAGCCAACTTCGAAGAGTCTGTCCCTTTTCCCCCCCCTTTTTCCCCCCCCTTCTTCCTCTCTTGTTCCCTACCGATTATTGTGTGCTCTGCTGTAGTCGTATTACGACGTGTTGAGAGAAAAGTCAGTGCCAGTGAGAAATCTTTGTGTTTGTGGTCATAGTCAAAAGTCATCGTTGTGGCCATCGTGTGCTCCTTGCCGTGTTCGTCAGTGAGTGTCGGCCGTATTGGCTTCGTGTGCTAACATCAACGCCGCATCGGCCCGTGCTTATATACCGCTGGCTGCGTTCGAGCAGCCCACCCCGCATTGGTCTCCGGGGGAGTCGAGTCCGGCGAGCTGCTCGGACCCGGGGCCCCGCTCGCGAGGGCCGCCCGGAGCGTCGCCACTGCCCCGCGAGCACCTACGACAACAACAGCATCGGCAACAGCAGCAACAGCATCGGCAACAGCAACAGCGGTTGCTGGCCATTGCTAACCGAGCCGCTAGGGCAGCTCGAGCAGCGAGCCCCCTGGGCCCGCCGTGCCAGCACGATGTACGGTGTCTCGGAGTAGCCCGCGAAGGGATGGAGAACCTGAACCAGCTGATGGACCCCCGCAAGCAGGAGTTGCTGGAGGCCCGATTTCTGGGGGCCAGAGGCTTCGCCGGGCTGGGGCCGCCCGGCAACGCCGGCTTCAATCCACAGGCCAGCAACCAGGACTCTAACCTGAGCTCGACGTCCGTTGGCTCCCAGCCGTCCGACGGCGAACTGCAGGTGATGCGCACGCCGCCGCCGGAGCGCAAACGCAAACGTCAAACCCCGAGCGGCAACGTCAAAGAGTCGAGCCAGGAGCCCACGCCCAAGCGGAACATTCAGATCAATAATAGCAACAGCTCACAGCAATCCAGTCAGCAGGGGACCGCTCAGTCGACACCGACACCGCAGCAACAACAGCAGCTGCAACAGCAGCAGCAAGATAAAAAAATCCCCGAGTACTTTATGAAGAATCAGGCCCAACACTCGCCCGGAAGGTAAGTCCCCACGTCTTCTTAGGTATCTCAGATGCTTTCGTGCTTGGCTGCCGTTGACGGTTTCCTCGTGTCAAACACGGAGTATTGCCGTATATATATATATATAGCCCATGAGTATTGGTTAATGACAATGCTCGTTTTGTACTGTTCGGGGCATGAGGGACTTGTTTTTGCCTGGTTCTGACGTTCTTCCGTTGGGTTGCGGCTAGTCGGGGTACCCCGTGTTCCCACTCGTTCCTTGCTTAGCACCGCCTACGAGCACAGCACCCAAGCAACTCGTGCTGCCAAGCGACAAACGCACACACAGTCACTCACACACGCCACGCTCGGCAGCTCATGTATACACAAACAGAAGCACCCTACCGAGGGAGAGCGGGTCAGTTAAAGACAGCAGCGCACAGATACGTAGAGGCGGCTGGCAGACGCCTTTTTAAAGGCCACCACAGCGAATACCGATATCATCTGCTACATTTCGTCCACACAGTTTCCTACCGGCAATACTTTCACCAGTGTTGCTGTCATTGTTGTGGTGGTCATCAAATCATCAACACGAATCGCTGTTGTGTAGACAACTCGCGACAATACTGACAAAATTATATCCGGCTCTGCCGCGCCTTTCCCTCTTATCTTATCAACAAACATACGACGTGTACACTGTATGAGACGGTTGCTGCTTTTCTTAAGAAACCCTCAAGCCATGTCAGCAGTGTACATCTCATGCATCTCAACGTGTTTGGCCCCGTTCCATTGGCGTCCCAGCTATCCGTTGTCTGCTCTGTTCACTTGTCTCGTAAGTTCGCCCTCAGCCAACGAACGAGTCCAACGACCATCCAAGCATCTATTCGTCCAGCCAAAATACCCCCGTCCCGGAAAGCAGACCCACAACCCGCTTCCCTTCATACCCCCGCCTGTTCATGGCGACGCCCCCGTGCGCGACCCCCGACTACGCCCGTCTTGCCATTCTCCTCACCAACTCCTGCCAAGGCGTTTTACCGACAACACCTCAGTTCCCACAAGCAGATCTCTTTCTCCCCGCGCACTTTTCGCTATCGCGCAAACATTCAGGTGTTGAATGTGTTGATCCAGCCCCAGGCAGACGGCGCCCAAGCCAGAAGCAGACAGATCTTCTTCCTTCTCCCCTTCGCTCCTCGCGAGTGGCATACGCCGCCGCCACCACCACCGCCGCCACCACCACCACCGCCGCCGCCGCCGCCGCCGCCACCACCGCTGCCCCAACAACAACAACAGCAATAACAACGACAACGCACCTCTGCTGTTACTACGGTGGTAGCAGTGCACGATGCCACTCGTTTTGCAGTGACAAAGAAATAAGCATTCGTTTATTGTTTTTCTTCAATAAATGTTTGCCCTTTAGCATCCGAGTGTGGATGGGGCGGTGAGGTATGAGGACATTTGACCGGCGGTGTCTGTATGTTCATATGTCCGACTGATATCGCATTGGTCACGTTAATGCCATCGTTTGCTATTCGGGTGCCGTCGCCGAGAGAGAGACGTTTGTTTGTCGACGCCATTTGGTTGTTTTTGCTCTGAGACAGGCCGGTACCAAATCGTGACAAACCCGCGGCCCCCATAGCCGCCATCGCGCTATGCTGCACCATCGTTCCCTCGGTTGGTGCTTCTTCTGCTGGTCACCCGTCGATGTGCTAGTTATGCACATTTTCAAAAAACGCGATCAAGCTTAAGTTTTTGAGGATTCGTGTTCGGCGCTTCACCGATGAAACAGAATATTTCTGCACTTATTGGCGATCTATTGCCGCGGCGCCAAGCGTTACAGTGGCTCGTACTTCTGCATTGACAACTCCATTTTGTTGCCTGGCACTCGCTCGTGAAATCGGTCAGCGCCGTCTCGAGAGCGGTTTGCGTTGCCTCTGTGAGCACGCCGCTACCCCAACAACGTACAAAATCATGAACTACGGCATCATCGGCGTCACTAGTACCAGCAGCCGATTTTTACCCGATTCAACCGAACGAACGACGGACGTTATAACGAATCGCAACAGTATCAGCGAAACAACAACGAAGAGCGGCGACAGAAGCTTCAGAAAAGCATTCAGATGATTAGGCATCTAGATCAGATCTTACACAGTCACAAATCGTCCACAGACGTACAGCACTTTGGCGTCCACTGATTAGAGTGGCTGTATTGAGTATTGTCTGCGATTGTCATAATCCCATTCGCCTGCTGGCCAACGCAAAGTAGCGCTCACCTTAAGGAATCCCGAAAACCGCTACTGGTCGGCGCTATTGGTATACGTCCATAACATATAATGTACACTCTAGTAGATGATGTATAGTAAAGTCCATGACCGGTAAATGTTTAGGGGCGGTGTTTGTTGGCACCACAATCATCAACACACAGTAACTGAGGGAAGAACACGGAGAAATGGAGCAAATAAATCTAAACTTTGGTTGTTGATTTGGCACAGACTGGACGATCTACTATTGAATGACAAAATACAAGTAAGGATCCAGACTTATCGTGGCTAGCCTGCCCACGGCGCCAGTTGTAGCAGTAGTAGTAGCAGCAGCAGCTCACCCTTTCGTTCTTCTGCGTTTGATTAGACCCATACGCCAGTTTAAGCACAATGTAACGTTTACGACACCGAATCTAAAGTTACGATGCGGCCAATGCATGCATTAAGAAAGTCAAGCATTATTTGCACCCGCCTAAAAGAGAGTATCTCATTTATCTGGAAATAGATTTGGTGCTTTGAAGGCAACTGTCGTGGAACGTATCTACAAGTCCCCCATTTAGCGCTTCGTCTTAACGTAGTAGAAAACGAAACTTCGTTTTTTCGGTTCTAACGCACATAAACGTCTCGGACCGCTTCAAATGTGTTCATAAAATTCAACTGTGTTATGGGGATTGTCGGGTGGCTTGTTTTCAAATTATGCTTAAAACAAATGAAGGGGAGACACTGAATTCAACTCAGATATATTAAGTGGCAAATGCGTGTTTTCGAGAAATGATAAATGATTCAACTGACTAAATTTTGAGGCATGATATATTTGTCAAATGCACATTACCGCTACTATTTCCCAAGAACAAATCAGGTGCCTTTTTTTGTTTTTTTTGCTTACCTTGCAACCTCCGTTAGCATCTTGGAAGTTTTTCTTCTTCTATTATTATTTCCAAGCTGGTTGCTCAACATATCATTTCTGATTGTTTACCGACTGAGTGACCGGGAAAACGAAAGTAAGGGGCTTTCATTTGATTAGCGTTAGTTTAAAGGTAGCCTGTGGTCAGGCTTGAATGACTCAGGTAGATCAAGAGTTCATGGCGAACTCCACGTACATACGAACACACACGTCTGTATTTTGCTGTATTAGGCTGGACAAGTTGGCATAACAATTTTTCTCACGGTGTTATGTTTCGTTCTATCGTAGAAAATCACTCACGCAACACACTTAAACTGTGAGTGGATCTATGCTAAGTACAGTTAATGCCGCCGGAGCAACTGAACTTTACAGTGGAGATGATGGTCACAATTTGGCGGGTGGTCTACGGACCAATAATGTTGAAAGGTTTGCGCGTGTGTTATGCACGTGTTGCAAACGAATCACCTGGTCGAGAGGCTCAACCAGGCGACCGTAGTTCTGTTAGGTCGTGGCTCTTGAAACTGTGCGTGTGATATCTCGCCTTGCTGGTCTGTCTACTTAGCGATGAGACTTATTGGGCTAGCTTTACGTATGCTGAGAGCAACCGTCTTATGTGTTACGAAGTCATCACGTTCACCATAGATGGCTAAATGATAGCTGGTCGATGGATAGGCGGTGTCATACCGGAGAATGCAGCGCCTTTAAGATAGCGACGTTGTGGCAACGCTTTTCGATGTAATTAATGCTCGCTGGCATCCATCCGACGGGCGGTTTCTTTCGCCTTCACTGACGCTTAGAAGAGAAAATCGTCTCGAAGCCATGCTACTTAGTGACCGGGCAATTGATCATCGACAAGTGAGAATTCGATCAAAAGTATTCTAATGATGAGTGTGTATAGACAGATAATATGTGCCTAAGCAGATCGGACGCCGCCCAGCTCAGTATTAGCTGGCCATAGTAGAGAGACAACGTGCGTGTGAGCGCGAGGGAGAAAGCGGGGGGAAGATGTGGAGAGAGAGACAAGGAAAGGTCTGACAACAGCCAAATAGAACAGAAGTTAGATTATTTATTAAATTACTGCTATGCAGCGTTACCCACCGATCAGCTTACAAAGTACACAGTCTTATCGACTCCATTGAGATTGTTAGCGTGTAACACTGTGAACTCGGTACACTATGCATTTATACATGTGTAGTTCTTATGATACGAGAACATTATTGAGGACATTTAATTTCTCCGCGCGGCTTGTTTCAGTTCGGCTTGCCCTAACTTCCGACAGAGGTAGTTGATTTTGCGATGTTCCGATAAAACACTCTAAGAGCCTCGGGCCCAGATCAACTACGCGACCTACTACGAACCATTTTGCCTGAGGTTGTCTACGGCCGCATCGGCGTCTTCATTCATTCTCGTACGGGAGGTCAATTCCTGCAACGTAGAAAAAGTGTTAGGGTAGGTCCGAAGGGCGGAAAGCTATGTGATACAGCGTTGAGTCAAGTTTCCGTAGCTGCAGCTGTTACAGGTTATTCAACCCTCCCAGCTGGACGGGGGCAAGCTGCGTAGAACAGCTGTTTCTCTTGGTATAATATAGCCGTAGAGCATTTATGCGCGAACCTGGGTAAATGAAGCAAGTCTACTGTCGTTTTTAAGCGTCATTAATCGAATCCTCGTAAATTTGTTCCTCCTCTTCGTAAGAACGGAGGAAAGGAACTGCTTGTGAAAATCGCTCGTGTGGACCATTTAAGCTGAAGATAGAATTTCTTTTGAAAATTTAAAAACATTGTGAAATAAAACATTTCTCCCAACAGATTTATACAGTGCAGGGCACCTCTGAGCGTTTAGGCAACATTGATCGAGCCTCGCCTGTACCAATGACACTAACACATGACGTGAACATTCAGAAAACAGGAACTTATAAAGCCTTTGGCATGTACCGGTGTTTTTTACGAAGTGGGCGTGTGCGTCAAACTTCCAAATGAAGTGCTTTCCACCTTGCGCATCTTGGCTTTTTTCATCCCATTCGTGCAATTGGCCTGACTACAACCATTTTGTGTTCGGAGCCTAGAACATTGTTGTATTGTCGAGCAAAACTTTGTCGAACACCTATCTCCCATTTGACTTTTAACTACTCACCATAGCCACATTATTTCGAGTAAAACACGTCTTCCTGGCTCGGTCTTTTTGCCCGATAACATGACACGTCCACTCGAGCAGAACATCGGATCGTATCGTTCCCTCTTTTCGATGTTGTTTTGCTGCCAAGTGGGATGACACCACTTTTTTGGTGCCTGTTGCTTCGAGTAGGTTGTATGTGCATAGAGCACGTAGAAATGAGGGAAAATAAGTCATTCATTCTTTGCTGCAGTGCCATGGTACCGCCTACACGGGTAATTCGCGCAGCTCATAGACACGCAGCGTTGCAACAGTGCTACCGGAGTAAACTTCTTTAGAGAACAATATTCGTCCCTCGGTCATATTATCGATAGCACGGGGAGGTCGAACTGGATTGTATGAGTAGTAGAAAATATGTTTAAAATTGCTATCTCCAAGCGCAGTTCCGCGGTGTGCTGATGTCAAGGACTCAATGACTTGAACGAACCCCAACAAGAACCCCGACAAGCGTCAGCAAGGTGACGGACGTCGGCCAGCCTCCAAACCGCCACGCTACCGAGGCGGGCACACCTCTTGTAACCAAATAGCAAATGCTCTATTTTTGGTTGTTCGGCAGTTTGCATCGCTATTGCTTCATATACCGTTGACCTACGGTGTTTTAGTTTCAGAGAAGGAAGTTTCTTGTTATTTACCATGGCTATTCAGAGATGGCAGGCTTAACGTAGCCGTAGTAGGATTGGTTAGCAGCTGTTTAGCGTTCAAGTATGACCACATTTGAAACCTGAAAACAATATGTATCTCAGTAGTATGCCATTAACGTTGGAAATCGCTAACCTTGGTAGGCACGGGGCTGAGATTGTAACCTTCGTCGAGCGCAGCCATTTGGCGTCGTTAAGTTAAGGAGTGAGTTGAACCTTTTAAACAGCTGTTTTCAAACGTTCACTTTGCAATTTTTCGCACAAGAAGATTGTTTGCTTTTGTTCGAACTACGTTTGCTGGTCGTTATATGCCTTGTTTTTCACCAAATCGAGAGAAAAAACTCGAATTCTAATATACTTGATAATTAAATCATAATCAGATCAGGAGCCAATGATATGGGAATTCTCTAGTGTTTTCGTGATCAAGAGTCGTTTCAGAGATTGCGCATCAAGTGCAAATGCAAATGCAAAACGGGTATAAAAACACAATTAGTACATGCAGTGATCAGCAAATGAACGACCACCTTGAGTAAACTATACGTGCCCCTGCAAATGTAGTAGAATGCCAATATGTCAATATTAATTAATAAATGAATTCCTTCATTGATAAGTTCTTCTACCTGACTGCCATTCTATTGACACGGTAATCAATAAGTTTGCAAGTACGATAGACCGGATCGGCGTTTATACGTCCTAAATTTTAGCGTGTTATAACCTAATAAGAGATGAACCCTATGGTGAGTTTCTTATGTTCTCGGAGAATCTGAGAAAGAGAGGTCCGAGTGAAGGTCTCGTCGACGTGAGCATACACAAAAAGGGCATATCGAATAATTTTCGTCACCGCCGCGTCATCCTGATCCAAACATCTGTACTCGTTGGACGCATTTTGTCCTTGTACTCTAACTGGTGCTAGTAGTTCTAAGCGCCTACGTTGCAAATGTCGTGAGACTAGCGCACTTCTACCATTCTCGATGTTTCTCGAATTGTTAACACACATACGTGTCTTGGCAATGTGGCGACCTGGTCCCACGAGAAGCATTCTAAAACGTTCTGTTGGACTCTTACCATACTGTTGTAATTCTGCTAAACGTACGTTGTCAAAGCCACTTCAGCTATCACTACGCGTACCAAGCTATAATGCATACTTCGCAGTGTATATGTCACTAGTTGGTTACGACATCAAACCTCCAGCCAGATGTGCAAGTCGGATGGAAGTGATTGAAAACTACTTAAGAAAGTGCAAGTTATAAAAATAGATACAATTCAAAACACGCGAAGCAGGTGCAATCACGTTGTGGAGGTATTGTTTTACCGTATGGTAGAACTAATTCGACGGCGTTTAAGTGTCTAACAACCGGATCAGGGACACTTAGCAACCCGACTGGTGGATCCGGATGTGTAGGTGTTCGTCCCTCCGAATCCAGTTTACATGTCGTCATCACTCTATAGGGAATTATTTGACGAAGTCGTATATGGCTTAGCTGCGCATTCGTATATACACCAAGTATACATTCAATAAATATATATTTCGAGCTTCGTTCTCTCGAAGGTTCTCTGCGATGCAGAGGATGTACAAATTAGCCACGTGATCCGAAACGTCCGACATCGAGCTCATCATATCCCCTAGAAAACTGATTCCTTGTCTGGCAGCAGCACCACAAGATTTGCTCTTTGGTCACAATTCCCATGAGAGAATTACGGAGTGGGAAATATCTGATTTTCTATGCCAAAGGTATAGAGTAAGTCATATAGATTTTATTAATCTGGGCCGGTTCTATCTGCGCTAGCTCGCTTCCATGTCAGTGGGCCTCGTTCGCCATCGAAGGGTATCAGCCTTATGTAATGCTTTATTATCAATGACTTAGTATCCTGTTTAAGGGTGTTTCATTTGCTTTTCTAACCTGCCTACTTGTGTTACGAATACACATTTCATAGTACAGTGAACTTTGCTTAGCCGTGACATTCACTCGGAAACATTCCAGGGCGTCATGGGTAACAAACAACTGAGTAGCTATACAGACAGCTCCCGGTCAACACCACCGATAAATGTTACTTATGTCTCAGTCTTGCGTGTTTCGATACGAGGGTCTCATGTAACTACGCTCTGTTCAGAGTCTTGTCAAGCTAAGTGTCTGTAGAGAACTATTCGTTCACAACTTGTTCTGCTGTACCATATCTTTGCGATACTATTCCACTGTATTCTCTTACGGTCCGAGGGTTACTGTCGTCCGTCTATTGGTCTATACCTCACGTGTAATTAATATTCTTATTAATTGCACTCAAACAATGGTGTGTACTTACTCGTTTGAAAATTTCTCTTTTGCACTAACTGTTAATAGACAGTGGCCTTTGCTGCTTGTTGCCACTTGGCTGAGGTGTGGCCATACCAGCCGCCGTCTAAGTAAGCGGATCAAAACGAATGAACAAATAACAAGTGAATGGTGTCAGCAGCGTTTTGAGCGCTGAACCTCAAAAATTGAAACCAGTGGTGTTTTTCTGTTTGTGGTGGCGGTATGTGATGGTGCCGGCTTCTGTTTGACCGCATCTCCTTGTGCCAAAAGGCCAACTATGTCATGCCGCCTATTTGAGCCGGCCGCCTTCCTTGCATAGAGTAGCAGAAGACTCCTGCCACTCGACTGGCGACATGATCGGCAGTCACACCGAGCGACAACAGATCACAACAAAAACAGCAGCAGTGGCAGCAAACGGCAGCAACAATGACGGCGCCAGCAACAACAGGCGACACTAACAAACGAAATCGACAACAAGATTGACAGCAATAAGGAAGGACAACAACAGAAGCAGGCGCAAACAACGTGTAATGACAATGACAACATCTACAGTGGAAACAACAACAACAACATTAACAACAAAGTAATAGAAGTCAGCTACAGGGGTTTACTGAAGCTGACAACGATTTGGCACTGTAGTGAGGCGATGATGTAATGGTATTGTAGTGCTTGTTGCAACTGTCCATCAAGCAAGCCGGAATCCAAGGGCGACTAAAACGTTGCGGTGTCTTCCTGTAAACACCCGCATGCACGTACTCACACACACGCGCACGCACATAATGATAGGCGTAACCTGTTTCAGTTGTTTTTACTGTTATTGATATTACGATGGTTATGGTTATAACGATGATGATTATTAGCTATGGGTGTTGGTCCTTAGATTGCTCTTAGTACCCGGCTTCGCCACCGCCGTATTCATTATTTATTACTATCCCTGTCTCCTGTTCTGCTCTAGCATCCGGTGGAGTTTCGACGTTGACGTCTACGGCTGCCCAGGCTCTCAATTTGTGACGTCGTACAAATATACGCCCATACGCATGCTCGAAATTCGCCCGTTTGATACTGTGTCAGTGGTT
Source organism: Tropilaelaps mercedesae (assembly GCA_002081605.1). Classification (NCBI taxonomy): domain Eukaryota; kingdom Metazoa; phylum Arthropoda; class Arachnida; order Mesostigmata; family Laelapidae; genus Tropilaelaps; species Tropilaelaps mercedesae. The sequence continues at coordinate 14,041 of MNPL01009861.1, read as the reverse complement.
ACCACCGTTACTACGGAACCATGAGTCCCGCCAGGAACAAAAATGGTGGAACTAGCGTCTGAGACAACAGCTACTCACCTCAGTGGCAGTTTTCGTCGCGATGTTTATGCCTGCAGCCCGCCGCCTCGAGCCTTTTTGGCTCATCGAGACGCGTCGTGCCACGTTTCGTGTATGGTGCCACTTTTGGAAGCCCGCAAAAAGAAGATCGACGTGGCCGACGAGAGTTGACGGCATTGCAACAACGTTGCGTTATGGCACCGTCGTTGTGATCGACGCTGCCACGGACCTGTTGGCCCGGCGAATGTCGACTGTTGAGCAGTCTACGAGGAAGGAAAAGACGTCAAGGTGGAACAATTATGGTGGTTGTAGGTCGTAGTGCTTGTAGCTAACCTACCGATTCCTCGTGACTTCTCTGAGTTTCCATCTCATCTTCCTCCTTCGCTCCATCCACGTTCAGCGGCCATATTGCGCCTACAGGTCGACCGGATGTAACCAACTGGCGCAAATTCGTAGAGAATGCATCCATACACACATTCCTTGTTAGAATCAAGCGCCCGTCCCGATCGTGAACGGCGTTGAATAGTTCGACACATATGACCGACCGGTTGTGACTCCTGTGGAACCAATGATGATTTCGGGCTGCTTAATGTAACGTCGTGCTGTGCCCATGACGACGTTAGGTTCGCTACCACGCGGATTCGTCATTGTCGACAGTGGCCATGCAGTGGGGAAAAGCCTCGATAGAAATTCAGTCGCCATTCGGTAAGGATAAGAAGGTCGGCGAAGAAGAGGGTAACATCTAGACTATCTTTGTCTGGTCTGTTCTGTTGTCCATCAGAACGGGTTCAGAAGTGGTGCACCGACCGTCCAACTACACGGCGACCCTTTCGGTCAATCTGTAGCGAAGTGGCCCTCACTGGAAGATGGCTGGGAATAGACGAAGAAGATCCAGAGGATGCCAGCAGGTGACCGGACGATGTTGCCGTCACAACTGGCACATCAACCGGCAAGCACACAGATACCGTGTTGAGTCCGGTGGTAATCACTACGCGCCTATCTGGTAACTGGCGTCATTCAGTTGATGGCCACCGGACGAAGAAATGTTATGATATTCTATTTGAGCTTTTTCTTTTGCTCACAGCTATTACGCTAGGCCGCATTCATTTGGAGGCGTATCTCTTTCCCTGGATTCCTCGATGTTCGGTATTGCACAGAGGCCGTCGCACGGCTGCGCAGGACGGCTGAGAATTGAGAAGAGCAGTCGGGTTCGAGTAAATAATCGGGAGGGGAAACGGTGTTCTATAATGCGATTGGCGTTGACTATGTTCTATGCCGTGTCTGGCGTACTTGAACCGATAGGCCAATCGTGACGCGAAGACACTGTGGCCAGGGTATCTATGAAGTTGTGCCATGTATTAACGTCTAGACTGTTTTTGCAAATCGTTGGTAAACACATTCCGTCAATAACTATACGTCGTCCTATGGATAAGCGGGTGTCTATAGCGAATCTTCACTCTCTGAAGGTCACAGCCTAACATATTGGCGTGCGTGTCTCCCGCAAGGATGCTAGTGTAGTGGAGGTAATTGTTGTACTACCGCGTGCAATGCGGGACTGAGTATATTTTCTTGGTTATTTTTATTTCGACAAGGCTATGGTGTTTCATTACTTATTGTAAGCTAAAACTTATAGCAAAATGTTAAGTGTTTTACGACTGCCGTGGTCGTTTGTTCTAGCTGGGTTGGTTATATTGGAAATATTCTACGTGGAGTCTATCAGTAAAGGATGATATAAATATAACATCATTTGTGGATTCACGGTGTGGGATCACCGGTGCTACCTACGGATGGAGATACCAATTGTATTGTCATTGAAATCGAGAGATGTTAACTTGACCTCGGCGTCCTGTATGTCCGTATGCGCTTTTCACAGTATAGACGCGACTCCATAACATAATCGTGAAAATTAGGCATGATTCATGACTTATTGCTAATTCTAACAAAAAAACATTGAAAACATTCACTTCCCGTCAGTATGGCGTATCTATTTAGAGCCCGCTGGATAAGTGTGAACACAAGGAATACGACGGCTTAAACGTGAGAATTTGTGACTTTTGTTAAAATAGATAAGCAAGCATATATGGCGCATTTTTCTATCAAAAAGCTTGTCGGGTAACTTTTGTCGGCCGTAGTTTCCATGGGTGGATTACGTTGCGGGTCACCTTGGTATTGGTCTTGGTAGTACATTCAAATATATCGCTATACCTTCACAACTGCCTGCATCAGTGCAAAAATAAGCCGGCTTTCAGCCTTCATCTGAAGGTCGGTTGATCTAGCCCAATGGAAAGCGATTAGTTATTGGTAGGATGCCCGCAAGGGCTAGCGAGCCTGTTTAAAAAGCATGTTCGAGTCACTCCTTTCACCTGCACTAACGTTAATCTCTTCGCTATAATTTGATAGGCAGAGAACGTGACGGAGAGGATACTTTTAATAAAGAAAGGGAAGTATGATCTAACGTTTATTAGAATGTTTTGATAGTTGCATACAATCCTCGTTACACTAGTGACGTTTCGACGAACAACCTATAGGAGCTATCGTCTTTTAAGAGCTCCAATAACAATGGGTTAGGTAAGCAGGTCTCTTCCAGTAACTTTCGCGGCTCGGCTTCACAAGGATGCGTCGTAGCACTTACGTACTTATGTAGTTACTTAGCAATATACGTGGTCTGATTCACATATACATCTTAAATAGTATGCAATTCTCTCATTGTATGCCCATCTTCACCAGACATGTTACTGTTCCTCTATATAATGACTCATTGAATCTCAATAAAGTGCTCTAAGAAATAGCCGTAATGCTGCATACTAATCTCGATAGCTCCTGCCTAATTATTTGCATTAACTACGTTCTTAGATAGCCTGCTTAAAGTCCTATCAGTTTAAAAAAGGCTCTTTGAAGTGTTTGTTGTATTGTATACGTCCCTGAATATTTTTTCCGCTGAAATTTTTTAGTTTTGTCGATACCTGTAATTTTATTTATTTCAGTACATTAACGTCGTCGTTCCCTTAATTTTTTCGTTTTTGTGTACTTGAAAATATAAACTCTTATGAAAGTGTTTTTTAAAACATGTTACTTTGTACTCGACTTCGTATACAGTCCTTATTGCATCCAGGGATCCTTTAGACTAATAGTCTACTCGAGATTGGCTGCAAAAATGTTCATTCTTTCATTTTTGACGACTTTTGCTACGTGGCGGTACAAGTAGCGCCTAGCGAGGACTGTGTGCATGATGGACTATAATGGGTGTTTAGGTCATCCACAATAATTTGTGTCATCACCCTCCTAATGACCTTCTTGGAAGTTTTATCATTTGCCGTCAGTGCTTCGCAATAAAAGTTGAAGCAATATCGTCCAGAATTGAGGGCCAGTTTGTTGCGGTTAACTCGTCCATTTGTAATTTTATCGCTGTGGGGACACTTCCAGGTATCTATAGAGTAAACCAGTTGGAAGGCGTGCGCTTATAAATAGAGAGTCCTTGGCGTTCGGAGTCCTTTTGTTTGACCAGTTTGTTATCATGGAGATTAAAATGATCATAGACTACTTTCGGTGCATTGATGTATGCCATATATAATTAACTTGAATGAATGAATGAATACAGACACTGAGTTAATCTGTCCGTGTTAATAGCATGAAAGTACACAAGACGGAAACAGTATACACGTCATATACTGCCACTACATAGACTTGTGTTGTTAGGATTTCTATTTTGACAAAGCATCCATGACCTTCTAACTAGGATACAAACTCACTTAGTCTTCTATTCGCGTTTTCGACGGGCAGGCGCGGTGACTGCTTCGTTCTCTTTGGGCGACCTTCCGGCCTAGCCAAAGGCCTGTGATCGTAATATTATTCATCAATGTCACGAACATGAGCGTGCGCTTTTTGAGCGCCATTGTTGTACCCTGTGCAGTTGTTAACCGTATGCGCTGACATACAGCCATTTTAAACTTCGATTCTATAGCAGCTATTGACGCAAAGAGCGATCATCTGCGAAGGCGTTGGCTGATTAAGTGATACGGAATCGTCCTGAACTTTTTGGATAATTGTCGCTCTGTTATCACAGCGAACTAGACATAATCTCGACGGGTTTCTTTGCTACGTTATTGAGTTCGACGTGCAACAAGTTACTTATTGACTGCGGTTCCATGGCCTGCATCGTATCTAGACGAGTGATATGCTGATAAACGCTTTTGATCATCGGATGCGTGCAGTGTTCCGCTGAGCTGACCATCATACGCTAGCGAACTTTGCGAATTTCAGCGATCTTTTGTTGATTCGGCCTTAAGCGACCCACATTTGAGAACCAACTTCCGGGAGACAGAAAGCGGATTGTAGGTGGGCCGTTTGCGGCAAATGGGTGAAGCCACTATGTGTATTGATATTAACATCGCCGCTGAGTCTTATAATAAACAGGGTGCACTTAAATGGCTTGCCGATGTCCTATCGGCACTGGCGCAGCTATTCAAGTCGATTTATCTGCACAACAAGTGAGAACTAACTGCCGGATGCGATTTGTGATACGGGTATCGTCAATATTTTATTGGCGAAGATAAAGCCTTCTTCTAAAGTCTAAATCTCACATTTTTTGCGTACTCAGCATCGCCCCTATTTCTCTCTAGCACGTCAAAGTGTATGTGTCTGCCCGATATGCTATGATGAAAAATGAACTCGTCATAATTGTTTTATTCTTTTCTCTAGAATTAAGGCTAAGATTTTTCACAGTAGTAACAGACCGTCGCTCTATTTGGTCATTGTGGTCTGTCCTTCGACGGCTTTTGCTGATCGAGTTCTTGAGGGGACCTCTGTAAGCATTCCACTACTCTGGAATGCAGCCAAACCCATGTTCGTTGCATGGCCTTATACAGCACCGCTGCGTGGTTGTTAGTTGATATTCCCTGTGGCTGCAAGCAAGCTGAGTTCAAGCCGGGCTAGAGTTGCTGACTCCTCCTTTTTCCATAGTCTGGTAACTACCCTGTCGCTCCGTCGCTACCGTCATATTACTCTTGAATCTCTGTAGGACATATTTTTGCCATTTTTCTACGTGACTACAGCTTCTCTTATGTACGTCCGTACGTGAACGCTAGCTAAGGAGCGCGACCATGGACATCAGCAGGACGACATAGCAATACGGCGAAGCTATCCATTTCCGGCCTCTCCGACAGCAATACGACGGCTCGAAGGCCATTGTTGCTCATTCCTTCAACTCATTCCAACTGCTTATGATAATTTGCACTGTTCCAACGGCTGTATCAAATCCACAGTTCGATTCCACTATACCTACCGATTCTATATGTCATCGTGCCATACTCGCCTACGTCGTCGAGGTCTGTGTCCTCATGGTATCAAGTAGTGGCTCGTTGGCGTTCGCCGTCTCGTCTGAACCTCTTCGGAGTGGAAATGAAGAAGTCTCCGTACGAGCAAACAGTTGCGTTGATGGTTGTCCTCTGTTTGTGTCTACTTTGTGTGCGGTGGGTCGACCTCTAACTGCCATTCAGTTGCTGTGTCTGGCCGTGCCTGTGTGCGTGCGTGTGTCGGAGAGTGTGCATTTGTCCGCCGATGTGACTATGACTGGGGTTTGCATCAGTGTACGGCGGTGTATGTTTTGGTGGCTGGCCGAGGGCTTAGTATTCGAAGCATGGCTAGCATGGAGAAAGAGCAGCGCACTGACTACTGCCATCCGCGGGTTGCTTTCCGGTTCTGCGTTCCGTCCAGTCGTCCTTACTCGTTGTCCCTTCCCTCATCTTCATTGTCGTAGCGGTTTGCTGGCTTCTGATCATCGTGCTCGCAGAGGAAGAGACTTTAGGCGGTGGCGGTGATCGGTCGTAGTAAAAGAATCCGCCGCGACGAGCTTCGGCAATGGCACACATGCCTGTAAATGCGAAGCAGACGACGAGCAGGGAGACGGCCTGGTGGTGGTATGGCAGCAGTTGGAGATTGTTTAGTGGCGGTAGGAGAAACAGGACGAACGGGAGAAAGGAAGGGAAGGGGAATACCCATTCTCCGCTCTCTTTACCCCCGAGGAGGTCAACGGGGAGTGAGTAGATGGAGACGATGAGGGGGTGGATTTCCTCCTCGTCCATAGTTTCCGTTGCACCCAGTCTTCGTTACCGGGATGTGCCCCCATGTCGCCTCAACCCGGTCTAGTGCGCCATCTCATGAAAGCGGGGGCCAAGCGAACGAAGGAGAGGAAGGGATCGAGAGATAGAACGAGATATATAAGGAAGGGGAGACGGTCTAGGGGTTGTGGGAATCTAGGAGGAGGTAAAAGGGACGAAGAAACTCTCGAACATCGTCGTGTCGCTGGTGGATGGCTTCGTTTTGCCTGCTGCTACCGCTGCTTTCTCCATTGCCATTGGTGCTACGCAGATTGTACGGCATATTGTCTCTGGGAGGGCAGTGGCACTGTTTGAACGCAGCTTCACACACAGGCAGCCTAGCAAGCAGCACACATCCAGGCGTGCGAGAAGCTAGACTCTACATACGATCTTCACAGGCACTCATACACTTACAGAGTCTCTCACACAAACACACACACGCAACATACACAATCATACTGAGCTGTCGTCCTGGATGTGCGAGTCAGTCGAATTTCGAGGGGACGCCGGTCGGTGGAGTTGGCGGGGCGTAAGTGAGTACTGCCGAGTCGGGAGCAAAAGTGCCGCGAACGAGACAGGGACTAAAGGGAGTGAGGATGATACCGGGCTCCCAACCTCCTGTCCCCCCATTTCTTGGGCTTCCGGTCCCTTCACTCGTTCGTGGCCTGCAGGCTCCACGATATGTGGGCTCACTCATGAGACCTGACCGCTAGCAAGTAGGGACTAGAGGGCAGAGGGGAGGTGGGTTTGTTAAAAGAAGGCTCTGCTGATCACCGTGGCACTGTTGGTGTTGCCACCGTTCTTGAATAAACTTCTCCGAGTCTTCCAATCGGCTGGATTTTGCTTGCGCAGAACCGTCTTCTATTCACTAGGCCTTACCGATGTAAAACCATCCAATGGCACCAAGCATTTCTATGCCGTCCAAACAATAATGTGACATATCCGGTGCAGACGATCGACTCCCGTCGGTCGGAATCCCGTCCCCCGAGCATCGCGGATTCCATTGAGGCTCCCGTCTGCCTTCCTGACCTGTTATAGGCGTCGCCGCCTAACAGAGATTCGCTAACAGAGGAAGATAAAGACAAAGCAAAATAACCGAATAAGAGACAACTGATGGCTCGTTGATTTTGGGGTAATCGTGCGGCGAAGACTATAATATCGGGCCTCATCGGGATTTTTTTCAGCTACAATCTCATATAAGGCCTATAACACCAAACGACATGCTTTAATGAAAGAATAACAAGAAAATGCAGAAATTTTTTCAATATGGTTTGTTTACTTGCTCCTTCAGATACGGCGGATCAGGTTCAAAGTCTCCAGTTCCGGTAGTCTATATGGGCAGCAGCGGGAGTAACGACTCACTATTGATGGCGCCCCCAATGGGTGGAGGCGCGCCGCGATGTACAGCCCGGGCCGCGCAAACTGATCTGTCTCGGGACGAGATTGCGACGCTAGAATCGAAGAGTAGCCACGATTTGGAACAACGCGACCTAAAAATCGACGAACTTCAACGGGGCTCTGATGAACTGCGGAGGCAGATCTCGTCACAGCAAAAGGTGAGGTTATTAACGACGAATCGACGGACGTTCTACTGCGGACGCCTCTCTGAACCACAGATTGCGATAGCATCTGCATATACTGTGCTCAGACGCGTCCAACGTATTAGCAGGGGTAAAATATCTCAGGCAATTACGACGGATGTTTGTTGTTTAATCGGAATGCTCTTATCCGAGTGCGGGTGACGATTCGTTTAGATGCGTTGCTGGTTTAAAAGAGATTTCTACGAGTATGATAGGCACATCGTTGTGTCTACTATTTCCACGAATAATTCGACTATTACGGAGTCAATGGAGTTATATGGCTTCGGCTGTTGCAAAAATCACGTGGTCGTCACACGGCGCTACCTGGGGTTGTATGGTTGACGTTTACGGGTTCTAGGAACAATGCTTTCCTATCATCCCTTTCGGGGATGGAGGGCCGGCTAGTATTGCATGTAAAATCGTAGTATGAAGCATACTAATTTTATCTCATTTTGGTAATCAACATTGATGTTATTATTTGTGTTTAAGGCGTTTAAGCAGTTCTTGTGATTGTATCGACTGCCCATTTGGTTAATAAAATGTTTATTATAATATAAAGCACCCTATAATATAAATAACTGAAAAGGTTAATAATAAATGAAATAACATAGATGACGGTAATTCATTTGACGTGTCACCGTTGCGTCATATCTAGAAATTTGTTTGGCAGGTGTGTTTAAGAGTAACGTTTCGTCTCCTTGAGACTGTTCGAAAATGCACATCAAGCCAGCATATAGTTTCGGTGCAAACTTATCGCGTCCTTATCGCGTGTGGTTATCTACGACACTACTGCCGAAGGTAGTTTATTTCGACGGCTGGTGAGTCTTCTACTAGTTCCAAACGTTTACTGACCAAGAACAGTCGGTCAAGGAAGAATGAAGGTGGCTGTTCAGGTTTATGGGTGCTTGAAGGCCCGTAGCAGGCGAGGCTACACACTGACACTGCTGCTGTTGACGCTGTGTGCGCTATGGTTTTTAGGTTATGTTTTGTTGTTTTCGTTAGTGCAATATGCTTGCCGTAAACTGGTGACCGCCTCTCTGTTCGGAACTGACTGCGAATTTGAAAGCAGCTTTGATGGAGACATCAAACCACTTGTCACATGTACCTTCAATGACGTCGATACCCTGGTCGCTAGGTCGCACACAGGCTTAGTCTAGTTCGCTGGCATGTCTAAAATCGCTGGACACCAGTGTTGGCGACTAGGAAAAGCAGTCACCACAAGGTACGCGAAGTGGCTTGTGGTACAGAACTGCAACAATGCTGCGAGGACGGTGCCAATGACACAGTGTCCGAACAATACTAGATTGCAACGTAAAGCTTTTTTCGCCTCAGTTTCTTTCTTGGCGGAGACAGTCTGAAATCCGCTAGGCACTAACAACCTATTTAATTCTTTGCGGCTGCTAGGAGGCGGTTTCCTCGGTTGTTCATATATTTAAAAGCGGTTCGTACTCCATTGCCATTTGGGCTACCTACTCGTTTCCTCAGCGCTTACTTGCGATGATCCGCTCTGCTAAACCACTACGGGCAATAGGGGGCAACACTGCTTGATTTGGGTTGATCGATTGGTCATACCTGAGTTTATGGTACTTGCTACCTTTTGCCTCTTTTCTACCACTTTTCTAATTAAAAGTCTCGTGAGCTCACGTCGTAATATTTTGGAAATGAGCGAACATTACAAATGAGCGTAATTTTATTCAGTCGAGTCCCCAAAATAACGCAATCCTCTAAAAGGATGCGTGTCATTTGGCATTGCCTCGTTGGATGCAGACACCATTCACATGATGTGTTGTCTGGTTTGTTCTTCCAAGAGATTTAACATTCCTTAAAAATTCTAATTGCATTAGGTTATATTACATACAAATACTGGTACCGACCGTAGCAATAAATAAAAGTTGAAAATTACCAATGATATATATTTTTATGTATATTTGGAAATGGTGTAATACTTTCTTGATCCCCTGATTAGAGACTGTCCTTACAGGCTCATAAGGCTGTTGTTTGGGTGACCGCTAAAGCAGAATATTCGAGCTGTTTTAGTAGAACAGGCGTATTTCTAAACAGCCCGACGACAGCAGCGTTGAATTACTTAACTCTTCCGATACTCAGTCTAATGCGGAAGTTAATTTCTCATTACCTTGCCGCGTATATGTGCGCTATCGTGTCTGCACTCCAGGTGATAGAAAAGAGTAAGGAGCAGCTGGCTAAGTGTATTGACGTGACGAAGCAACTTTTAATCGAGAAGTCCGCGATGGAGAAAAAGCAGTGTCGGCAAAAATGCATGCAGAACCGGCTTCGCCTTGGCCAGTTCGTTACTCAGAGACAGGGAGCAAGTTTCGTTGAGAATTGGGTAAGTCTATTTAGCGCGGTTTAAATCCAAATTACGTATCGATGTTGTGGTTATCGAAGTTGAACAGAACAGATAGCTTTCAGAGGTGGAACATTCTGAGTGAGACAAATCCAGCATTCGTAACTCGTGACATGTTGCTTCCAGATATCGGCGCAATTAGCCGCTTGAGCTAGACGTTACATTACGTATGAGAACACGTAGCCTTAAATGCGACTGTATTGACTGTAGGCAAGCAAGCACTTCGCCTGTTCAGGTCACATTTCCCTAAAAATCAGATTTCGCGAAGACATTTCTGTGGTGTGTTGTCAAGCATAAGGCGGTCTTTTCCCGGTTTAATTTCCTTCAAAAATCAGGTTTTACAAAGTTTTTCTGACTTTGTTTTGTTTGGGGGCAGGAATAACGAAGGCTCAGTTATTGCCGATCTCTGCTAACAACCAAAGGCTTCTCCAACGACAAAACTAAAAGTTTCTCCCTTTACCCCGGAATCTTTCTCGCTTTTTTAGTCAATTGCATTTTGCGTTAACACTTAATATTTTTGACCCTGGCTCGTTTGCAGGTTGACGGTCATGCGTTCACGGAGTTGCTCAAAAAACAGGAGCAGGTGGCGTCGGAACGCGAAGAAATTGAACGACAGCGGAAACTGTTGCAGAAGCGGAAACCAATTGGACCAGCACAGGCTGGTAAGGGACAAGGGGCGAAAGCTGCCGCGGGTCAAAACCAGGCCAGCGGTGGCCTCGTCACAGCAACCACCGTTCAAGGGGCGCCGAACGGCGGGGGTGAATTCGTCAAGCCTGACTCGCCGAAAGACACAGCTCGGCTGACGTGGTATGAGTACTACGAACAAGAGGAGATTTTGAAGCTTCGAGGCCAGACGCTCAAGAAAGAAGATACGGACTTACAACTCGAGCTCGAGAAGCTCGAACGAGAGCGTAACCTGCATATACGAGAACTAAAACGGATTCACAATGAAGACGCATCGCGGTTCAATAACCACCCCGTTCTAAATGAACGGTACCTGTTACTCATATTGCTTGGCAAAGGCGGCTTCAGTGAAGTACACAAGGCCTTCGACCTAAAGGAGCAAAGATATGTTGCGTGCAAGATTCACCAGTTGAACAAAGACTGGAAGGACGATAAGAAAGCCAATTATATCAAACATGCGCTACGCGAGTACAATATACACAAAGCGTTAGATCACCCTCGGGTCGTTCGGCTCTACGATGTATTCGAGATTGATCCTAACAGTTTTTGTACGGTGCTTGAGTATTGCGATGGACATGATTTGGACTTTTATCTAAAGCAGCACAAGAGCATCCCGGAAAGAGAGGCAAGATGTATTGTTATGCAGGTAAGTTTTGCTCAATGTGAGATCGACTGACAGATCGATGAGTGAATGTATAATATTTTCTAGCACTCGTAAATGAGCGAGTTTAATAGTTGAGTAGATTGGTCGCACGCCGGAAGAAATTACGCTGAGGTTGCCATGACGATGATCTCGATGCGTTCATTGCAATAGCAAGTCAATACTGCAGATTTGTTTCTTGTAGAAGGATCATGAGCAATAGTTCCTGTAACTACACGCGGTTGCAGTTAGATTTCCTAATTTGATAGAAATAACCAAACGCCTGAAAATGGCCGAACATCAAATTAGATCATAGAGCCGAAATTGTATGATATATTTTTAGAAACTTCTAAAGTGTATTAATCAAATATTGATTTACGATTTCTACCACTAGAACGAGTACTTAAGTAACATACTTTTCACTCACGCCACGCCGATAACGTCTGTGCAATGTAGATAAACGAATTATAAATTTGCGATTCATCCAATGTAACCCGATGATGCGCAGGTGGTGCACGCATTGAAATACCTGAATGAGATCAAGCCTCCTATAATACACTACGACCTGAAACCAGGTAACATACTGCTCGGCAGTGGTTGTTTGTCGGGTGAAATCAAGATAACCGATTTTGGTTTGAGTAAGATTATGGATGATGACAACTATTCGCCAGAGTATGGAATGGACCTCACATCACAGGGCGCAGGTAAGTTGCGGTTTTTGTTTAGGAACATGCATCCATCTTTAGGTATAGCCGGCTATGGCTGGAAAAGATGTACAAATATCCCAAATCTGAGAGAGAACGGAGTGAAGCAATAACGCGGTACACATTACGTAGAAGGCACTTTACGTAGAGCAATATCATGCTAGCACTCTGGCTAGCTAATACACAATTAACGGAGCACGCATGCACGTGTTGCCCTTCTAGGTACGTACTGGTATCTGCCACCAGAGTGCTTTATCGTCGGGAGGAATCCACCTAAAATCAGTTCGAAGGTCGACGTTTGGTCAGTCGGGGTAATCTTCTATCAATGCCTATATGGCAAAAAGCCGTTTGGCCACAACCAAAGTCAAGCGACGATTCTTGAAGAAAACACCATCCTCAAGGCCACAGAAGTGGAGTTCCCTGCTAAACCCGCCGTATCGCCAGAGGCTAAGCAGTTTATTAAAAAGTGAGTAGCTTCGCCCTCTTCCCGTGGTGCGCTTCAGTTTAAACTTCCAAGGATATATATTCAAACTATACTTTTTCCAATTAAACGTAACTCCTGTATTTTAAATTTGGTTCAGAAAGTGTCAATATTCAATTCGAAGACTGAAATGTACTCGTAAATAGCAGTTGTACTAGTGGCGAAACATTCAATTTTTAGGGGGGAAGATGGGCGCTAGGTTTCAAGGACTCTACAGGTATGAAGTTCAAACACGCCTGAATCCCCGTTTTTCATTATCCTTCTCTCTTTTTTATAATCAGGTGTTTGCAATACCGCAAGGAGGATCGTATTGATGTGATAGCGTTGGCTAACGAGGAGTATCTCAAGCCGACGAAACATGGAGGCCGCGCCTCCTCTTCTGTAGCACCCACAACGCCCACGTAGCTGACGCCGCCCCTGTTGCTGCTATCCACTCGTCGCACCAACGTATACCAACAACCATAGAAGCAGGAAAAGCAACAACAACAACAACTGAAAACTCCCAATATCATCTGATTACGGCTAACTAATAAGAGTAAAACTTTTACAATCGACGAAGACCAGTCGAGACGATCACCGGACAGGGCACATGATGGAGACGGGTGCAGGCGAGGAGAGCCGGGTTACAAAGCACAGTAATGCCGATAGCGAACTACACCGAAGGGCACGAAGCCTAGGAAAGAAGTTACGAAAAAAATAATCCCATGAAATCGTGCATCGTTGCAACGAGCTCGTACGCAGAGCGGACCTCGGATCACATACACGTGTCGCGTCGCCTTTTGCGGTGGTTAGAACTCGTCGATCATCCGATGCGTCCTGCCAGACATTGTCGTTTGTGCGTCGACACCCCCCGCCAAGAACTCGGCATGCGATTGCATAGACCCTATTCGATTCGGATGACGTCTTGAAGCGAGAGGGCAAATCAGCGTGTATGTATTAGCTTTTCCTCCGTATTGGTTTCCTCTCAGAGTCGGCTGACGAATGGGTGTGTGAAACTCTTGTACGGCTGCAACCGATGTTATTGGTGTCGCCATCTAGCGCTCGTAGGACGGAGCCATGCCTACGACGATTTTAAAGAAGTCGGTGGACTGAAACGGGACATGAAGACGGTGTCGGTATTAGGCAGGACGAACGTTTCGTGAGATGCTCTGAAACTGGATGACAAGGCAAAGAATCAGTTGAGAGATTAACGTTCGTCGGGAATTCGTTGGCAGTCGATGACGCCCGAAGTCAAGTTAAGCCCGCTGGCAGGTGCCACGGGCGAGAGAAATTCTGTTGATTTCTACGGGATACAGTGACATGGCGCATCGAGTATAACAGAGATGATCCCGCGCAAGAAAACTTGTATAAAACATATAGTGATGGTACATATATATATATATATATATACACATATATATATACATATATATATATATATATATATATATATATA
>MNPL01009854.1:9383-37717 GCA_002081605.1 Tropilaelaps mercedesae | reverse complement strand
GCTTTTTGGCAGCGGGACAATGTTGGGAAACCGGGCTAAGACGAAGAGGAGGACGTAGGAGGAGGTTGGCCGAAAAAAATCAAACGTCGAGAGTCAGGAGGCGCACTCCGCGCGGGTTCCAAGGGTACAGTGGGCGCACGGAGCCTATAGCAAGAATGGAATGTCCGGAGAGAATATCAAGTGTGATAAAAGAAGCCGACATGTTGGCGCGCTGCCCAACCGCCGCCCGTCGTCGCAGCAGCCGCCTGAGGACCGCGTCGGAGAAGCGAAGTCAGAAACACCAACGACGAAGTAAAGCAAGCAGGCTCGAGTACGTGTCGCGTCACGAACGCACACGCGAAACGACGCCCTCTTCCTACTCCTCTTTCAATCCTTTCTCCGCTACTTCTTTCAGCTGTCCGTGTCTATCTGTTGGTACCGAGAGATGCGTCAGTAGCTATGACAGGACCGGGGGGATTCGCTATAACGTCGGCGACCGCGAAATCGGTCACGCCGCGCGAAAAGGGCGGGTCCATGAGCGATGCGGTCACTCGGACGGTGCTGGGCTTCTTTGCGACGGCGAGAAGACTTCTGGCTGACTGGCTAGGATTTTTCGGGTGGTGAAGAAAGGCAGAGAACGAAACTTCGATTCTTCTTTGAAGCCTTCGTAAAAGCAAATGCTTGACTGAGTATTCTATTGGTACGCCGTTGTCATTGGCACCCTTGCGAGGTTGCCGTCACGTTTGCTGGGTGAGAACCTCATGGGACCGGGTCAATGGAAGGAGGTCTGCCGGGAGACAAATGAATGCACGTTTAGTCGTCTTTTCGGACGCTCCATCCTCAAATGACGCATAAAAAACCGAAGCGTAAGCGAACCGACACTCAGCGCCATAATGGAAAAAGATGCTGGAAGAGTATAGATGTAGGCGTAGTAAAGTGCCCGCCGGTGCGCGAATTATGGAGGAGATCTCGATTGTAATGACCGATTTAATAATTAGAAATGCCAACCAGGTTTTGCGTGTGCCACAAGCAGTTAGATGAGACGCGACTAGTGCCTAACGAAATTGCCTTGAATATACACCTTCATTCTTGAGTGCTGATTCTGATTAAAACGAAACCACGCAAAATGTCGCACCGTCAGGTCTTCGAGCTTTTTGGATGTACACATTAGGTGGTATACTCACAATGAGAAAGCACCCGAGGGATCCGCTATGGCAATCCTCGATCTCCTTGAGGTAAACCTCCGTCTCGGTGCGCGGGTTGAGCCACGAGTCGCTGGTGAAGTGCTGCACATCGAGCATCGCCACGTCGACACCCAGACTAGCGCAGTGCTTCTGCAACTCAGGCACAAGCTGCTCGTGTAACACTCGCCGCTCATGTTCGAAATCTGTTGGATGCAGTTAAAATAGAGAATGTTCACTTAGTACTGCTGGTATTGGTGGTTTATCTAACGAGCATTGTCTAAACTACGATGCTCGGTGTGCATTCGTTTGTTATCAATACAATTACTCATAGCAGCTAGTTAACGTTTATACATTGATGGGATGCAAATATGAAGGAATAATGATGTTGGACTATTCCAACCAACTGGAGCACGCGAGGGAATCTAGTAGGATACTTATTAAGAGGTTTCTATGCTCCTAGTAATCTCTGCTGGTTGATTTTCTCAATTGCTAATCGCCTTGTTATGTGGGAAGTTAATGGCGCATCACTTAATTGGGAATCGTATCAGGTGTATACACACATGCGAGCAATGGAGTTTGTTTTATTTTGACTAAGCAGTTTCGAATACTGTTGCTGGTATACAATGAATAATGTTACATGAAGTGCAGGGTTTGCCGGCCCACCATCCTCTGAGATTCTGTGAAATGTCGCCGTGGTCTTATTGACGCACACTCTCATTGTGTTTTGTTTTAGTAATTCGCATTCGAACTCTTGCTTATGGACTCTTTACTGCAGCCAACACACACACACACACAAATTGGCACTTTGGTTCGATTTCTTTAAAGAAACGTATTAAGAAATCTGGGCTCACTTTTTTGGCGTAAAAGCACGTATTCAATATGTAATATGCATCCAACTCAGCTTCAGGTATGTAATCAAGTAACATCCCACATCAAATGTTCTTAACCATAAGCCCAATTCAACTCAGAACCGAAATATTTTGCGGGCGAAATGTTCAGGTTTGGATTGGATGGGCAAGCCATATTTAATATCTATGACAGACTTGCTTGCTCTCCCTGGAAGGTGGGTGTCGGTAACTGGCAATCTAAATTTTTAGAAGATTTTTCGCAATGGCTGTTTTTTCGATCCAGAGGGAAAATTTTCGAGCCTGTATCATCCTACAGGATGACAAGTATATCCAGGCTCACTGCGTATGTTATCGTAACTTCCTACTAAAGCGGAAATGCTCTTTTTATGGGCAGAGGAAAGTTTTATGTACACTAGAATAGAAACGTACACCAATTTCCGCAGTATACGACAGACGTTAAAAAAAGTAATTAGGCCACCTGGTGAGAGCTAAATCTACATAGCGTTTGACATGAATTGCGACGGCGCACCTGTCATCTGGCTGGAACAACTGCGCACGCTGGATAGAATAAAAATTCAATTTAAAAAAAAAAACGAATCAGCAAGCGATCACGGCAGCTGGACCATGATCACACAAAAAGTTTCGAAGCAATTATTCGAAATATCCACAAATTCGTATGGAAATAAACGAAAATACCAATATTCAGTTACTATTACTCCGTTTTCTAGGAAGCCATCGCCTCTTTTTGAGCCTCTCTATTAAATTGTAATTTTTCTAAGACGGGGAAGCGCTGAAATTGTTTCGTTTTCTTTTTTGTAGGTCTGTTATCCAGATATCTGTTGCTTCTTGGGTTTTTAAATCGCTATGTTAGTCTAACAGATGCCCTTCAGTAGTTAGTGTGTTTTGCTAGCTGAATGAAAAGAGCAGAAGAGTCGGAAGTACCCATTCCGCGTCTTCACTTCACGTCCCCGACTAGCGAATTTCTGTAATCGAAATGCCCTGAGCACTTTTCCAGTGCCTCCCTGGTCACATGTTTCCTTTTCTAGCATCCTACTAGGTAGTGATCCTTGCATAAGGGTTTGTCAAAAACAGCTACGAATTTCGATGGCAATCCGTACTCGTTCCTTGTATGTCAAGGAAACGCTCAAACATTTATGCGGCACTAACGAGACGATGTGTCCTTCTTGGGCACATTCTGTTTAAGGAGACTTTAGCTCGGAAAACTCGGGGACCCTTCGTTCCTGTAAGGATATATGTATTTTAAGCTTGAACTATGCGGTTTTTCAGACGAATCATTAAAAATCTCGTTCTTTTGAACCACCCTGAAAATTGACATGTCGCCAGCAGGCTTCAAAAAATACCATTATTCGCTTAGAACTTGATTACTTCATCAAAATTTTAATGCAGTATTTAGTAAGACGGACTTTAATTAGGTAGGGGCTTTACTTTAATGCTAATTCCTTTTACGTGTAAATACATGACTTGGTTTTCGCAGCTCCGGGGTTTCAAGCAAGACCAGTGCCAAGTTGTCGTCTTCGAAATGACGACGAGAGCAGGATTAATGCTTCAAAAGTGACTGTGACAGCGACAACTCCATGTAAGGACAGCTACAACGTATAAAGCGTATTGAATAGGTATTTGTGTCCTCCCAATAATCTGAAGAAATGGGAAACCTGGAAACTGGCTAAATGGCCGTGTCAATAAACGTCCTATATATAATTTCAAATGAACGTGAACATGAGCGGATTATTATGGACCCACACATAAAACGTCATATTAGCTTTCGATGAGACGAGTGATATATGCATTCCCTAAAGTTTGATTGGAAAGTTCTCTAGAGTTGGAACTGTGGTCGCCGCTGAGCAAATTGGATTCTTGAACTGCATTTCCGATAAGGTCACAACCGTAAACGGTGACTAAATTGCGCACTTAGGTGTTCTCCAGACCGGAACTCATGCGCCGGAAAAGGAGAAAACTGGCGCCATTATATAAATGTTTGAACACGTACCGGAAACTGGGTAAGAAATTGTTGTAAATGAAACTTCCGTTGGCTATTCAAAAAGCGCTTTCCTCGGATCTTGTTTCCTCTTCGAACATGTCTATCTGCGATGGTTTCTATGTGCCAAATGCTGTAAGCCGGGAAGTGAATACTAGAGTAGACGTTTTGCTTATGTCCCTTTCGAGGTACTTTGACGGCAAAAAGCGTCCTTAAAATTTGATACCTGTTAGATGGGAGTTTCACCATGCGTAGTAATCTACACTTTCATTATCAGACGAAGCCAGTTTACCGTGTGCATGCACCAGCGTTTAGTGTTTTGCGACTCTCATTTGTAGGTTCCCTGTGTGATTTTAAACCCGAAGCATTCGTTTGCATTTCGCAAAGATCGCAGGAAAAAACTCAGCCAGCTAGAATTTCCGCGTCTAGCCACGCTCGGAGAGCGAGCTTTTACATAAGCTGATATAGGATCTGCACAAGACCTGTGAGGAGATCTATTTGATAGTCCCTCCTCTCCAGTCTGCGAGTCTAGGGGGAACACACAGTAATTAGACGTACGGTCGAAAATAGGCAGTTTACAACCTATAAGAGCGAATTGTTCAATAAGGTAACTACTCGTTGCCTTTGCAAGAGGTATGCTCATCCAGTCAAAGAGGAAGAGGAGGAGGAGGAGGATCGGGGAGCAAATAGCTCTTATTCGGTCTGTTTCTCTTTCTCCCTTGGAGCCTCGGTCTTATTCGATTGGCAATAAGACGACATGTTTGTACATCTTCTCCTAACGTTATCGCTTCATTATCGACGTTCTTGTAAATAAACAGCTGAACAGCCGGCTAGCTGCACTACTGGGAATTAAGTTCGCACTTTAGCACAAAGCAGAATGGTAGAGATGCAGGCAAACAACCAAGAGACGGTTGAGGAGGGCCACCACAAGCCCGTCCCGTGGAACTTCCCAAGGAAGAATAGGTAACCACGGTTACTTAGCATTTACGATCACAGCCACTTCGACAAGAAGACAGCACAAAGAAAGGGCGCAGACTCATCCCGTCGCTCCTGTCAGAAAATGTTGGTTGACATCCCTTATAGCTACGCTAAGCTTTGAACAACGCGAAAGAAATGACAAATGAATATTACCTCATGCTGTGTTCTGAGGGTATATGCGAGGGTGAACTTCTATTGCATCATATAACAGTTAATCAAATTACCTATAATCTAAAACACAGCCCCAAAAACAGATTTTGGGCAGGTTGCAAACGTCTAATAAATTTGTCGGCTATTAAATAGAATGGACATTGGGATATGTATTGAATAGTAAACGGCCAGCAATCGGTACCGGTGGAAAGAATTAGATTCAGTGTTGAGACGGGGTTCAAATACACCATCGAACGTTTTAGTAAATAATGACGCTGTCTATTCACTACGCTTACATTTAGAATGTAAGTTTACGTTTTTAGCCGACTCAAGAAAAGCGTTCGAAATTCCGCAGCGGCCTACCCAAGACATGAAAAAGTTGAATCCGAACACCCGACGAACATCAACGATTGGCGGTGTTGCCTACATGAATCCCCTCGTTACCCCAATAAAGGGCTCCTGAATCGATTTATCGAGCAGATTATCTTAATTGACTCCTGCCGTCCGGATGGTCGCGTGGAGCGGACCAAATCAATAGATTTGTCCGATTTTTATCTACAAAGATAGTGGGAAAATTCCCTGCAAAGACTGTTAACATTTTCGATAATGGAAGATTGAGTGGCTGCACACAGACGCTCAGAAACTCTTATTGGCGTTTCGAAATTAAATGGGCCAGCTCTTTCATCTATATCTCCGATTTGATAATAGAAACGGCAGCTATTCGGCTGTAAATCAACTAACCGACTACGTAGTATGGCAGCCTGTTATGGACTAAGCAATTGCATTTCTGTGCGCATGCCAAATTAACCGTCAACTCAACCCCGTGTTATGTGCACATGCTGGCTTATTCACATGACACAGACCAAGAAAAAACTTTCAAGACGCCTTCTCTTGGCCACTCGAACTATTGTATTTGTTGGCGGAGGCAACAATAGACTCAAATTTAAATAAGGCCAAAAACTAACTGTCCGCTTATCAACTGCTAAGTAAAACTGTGTCGGCAAATTAACAAATCCAAATTTCGTACGGGGAATAGTTGTGTCATGACCGCGAGCCCGTCATGACTCAGTTGTGCTTTCAACCGCCCTCAACGTTTGGCCTGGAAGTCGAGCTGGGGACAGACGCGGAAGAGGTTGTTTTTTTGCTACATGGGCAGTCGAAAGATTGTTTGTTTTGCAGGAAATTTTACAAAATGTGGTCGGAAGCAAATCCACCAAGGAATGTTCTCACTGACCCCGGCGCCCGCCCGGATCTCTGTCGATTACTATCACCGCTGTTAATACCGCTTCTGCCTTTTAACTTCGACTGGCGCTTTCGAACAGATATGATATTACGCTTTCAGCCGCATCTGTGTGACTTCATATGCGATTTCCGTATCGATTGCAACTCGGCATCTCCACAATCTCCGGCGGACTTGGTATAAATTTACGTACACAGCTTTTTTGCTTGACTCGAGTATTCAACCATTGCATAGGCAGACGTCTCCGTTCTGATCCAAAAGTACTTCTGCTAGCGCGACGCTAAACTTCAAGAGAAGAATGATTAACTGAAGATGTTCCGCTGGTCCAGCATCTGGCGCAAAATGCCCTGTTTCTCTTTCTCAAGAGTTCGTGTTCCAGGGCCGTTTTCATATCAGCCACGGCATTCGATCGCTACAGAAGCCGTACTAGGTAGAAAATAAAAAAAGCCTCTGTGCTGAGTCAGCCGGGGGCTGGAAACTTGCGCCCTCAACGTCGTGAAGGGATGCCCGCATGGCCATGGGGTCTACATGCGGCAAAATTCAAGAAGCGCAGAAACACAGGAAGCGAGATCGAAAAAGAGGGTTACTCAGAAACAAACGAAAAAAGACAAGGCCAGCATTGTTCCTGCCTGAATCCTGGGTACGCATCGGTCTCCGAGGTCAAACATAGCGCCAAACAACAACCTCGGGTAAGAAAACGTGTATTTTATTAACATGCTGGGTATTAAACGATTGTCTTCTGCTGAAGCCACAAAGAGCCTATGTCGTTCCGAAATGCGATCAGAGGTAAGTAACAGTAATAATAGGGCTCAAACTGGCTGTCGTACTGAAACCGTGCGCAACTTCAAAACAACATGGCAGAGGGCAGGCATGAATTGATCGGCGCAATAATAATAATCATAATAATGCCGATATGTTCGTTCTTCTACTCGTTTGGAATTTCTACGCAACTTCTTTATGTGATCAACTTCGCCTGCGTATGCATAAGTCCCCAACTGGGTTTTATGCTTGAAAAAATATTAGCGTTATGTATTGACTTCTGAGAAGGTCACGACGACACAGAAGGCATCGTCCATAGAACCACAACGCGTTTCTTCGTCTGCCTGGTCCCCTTCATTACAGTGAAATCGTACAAGTGGACATTTAGCATTTTACATATTGCCGTATTAATAAAAGGTCATACTCTAAATATTATGCGCCTTACACAGGCCCACGATAGTGTACGACCAAGCCCTAACATCCACTTGATCACTAAACAACCAGGCACGTCCATCTCGTACGTGTTTCGTCACAGCATTTTGTCTTGCTTTTGCTGGGGTATCAGGGGGGGAACGACGGTCCGTGGGCCACACCTTGATCACGCAGGGGTTGCTGCTGGTGAGTGTCACATGCAGGCAACCTGCCCAATGGGCCGGGTTGGTTTGTTGCCAGGATGCCTCTAAGGACCACATAAAACGCAATTCAGTCCCTATCAAGGACGCGCATTCCCGAACCCACACTGTATTCGTCGGCTCCACGTCCTATCTGCCTATATCCTGTGCACTCCTTCCTGTTCTATCCTTTCCTATCGTCATCCGGTCTTGTTCTCTTGGTTGCTCATCCTTGCGGACCCGTTTAGCCACATTATTATGATTCGTCTACGTAGTATCTTTTTCCGTTTCAGCGGAGGGGAGAAAAAACATGCCGTCGCCATCGCCGTCGTCATCGTAGTCGTCGACGAGAGCACAGAAGAACAAGTAGGACCGGAGCAAGTGAAGTATTCTTGAGTTCTGCAGGCCATCCAAAAGACTCTCTCTCTGTCTCTACTTCTACCTGTCACTCTGTGTCCGTGACGTCGAAACACTCGTCCGTTGGCATGAACGAGCGACGATGATGCTGAGTCATAGAATGGCGGACAGAACAGGATGCGCTATTGCGCGCAAGGGCCCCCCCTGTATGGCCAAGGTTAGTTCATTGTGGCCGCCCATTGACATACAGTGGCATGCATAGTCTCCTTCGTGCCTTGGAACTGCGCTCTCTTTCGTATGCACACGTTTGTGTGCAGCGACACTGCCAAAAGTACGCCTCGATGGCTAATTCTAAAGTCGCAAGAGGAAGTCTTGTGCTTCTTTTTCATACGGCAGCTCTAGGTTCATCGTTCAAGTAGAAAAAATGCGTGCCACAAAAACTGCTTCCCGGTCTAGCTGACACTCGAACCATATTTGCGCACGCTCACATGCTAGGGGATACGATTCTCATCTCAAATGTATAGGAAATGTGCTACGAAAGTGTAATGCGTAATGTGATCATCACATGAGCATATTTGAGCCAGGCCACTTGGAATAATCGACAAACAAATTTGTGTTGACAAATTGAAACATTGCATAGGTCAAATAGGTGCTTTTCCTAATAATTTCCTAATAATTCAATTCAGTAACTCCCATGATGAGAATGCATCCTGACACAAACCGAATTCAGATATTATCCTCGGAGCGTACTTTTATCAAATGGCCAGTATGTGCATTGAGTTGATGAGGTTCGATTGCTTCAGCCGCCGCCGCCGCCATTTCGCTTGCTTAAATTTTGTCGAAGTGGACCCCCTTCGAGTGAGTGGCGGCCTCTGCTCGATTTTCGTTGTCGACACGACTTGCCCCGAGTTCGCTGCACGCGCGAGTGCCAATCACGAGATACAACCAAACGGATATTACCTCAGCAGGGCCACGAGCATAGTATAGGCGTCTTTCAAACGCGTATATTTTACCACCGGAGATCTGCGTTCACTTTCCGTTCGGCCGACCATCCTGAAGGCCTCATCCGCGATTAGATGCTTACTGAGGCGTTCGTAACGTAACTGGCTTAGTGAGTGTAGCTCAGCTAGGGAATTTTTCCGGTCCAATAGAGGCTAGCCTTAATGCGATGCCAACCGGCGTCCTGGTGAAAATAGATTGCTACAGCCGTTCGTGTTAGCTCATCCGCTAGCCGGTGACATCAACCGTTCGCGTGTCGGCGTCGTGTCGGCGTCGTGTCGACGTCGTGTCGGCCGCTGCCCTGCTGCGGGAGCAGCGGTCCGGCCTCATATGATCTGTCTGTGTTCTCATGAATCCGCGAACAACGGCCTTAGGACAAAATTGAAATCGATTAAATATTTTGGTAAGATTCAAAGGGATCCATTTCATTGTGAGAGGAGCGACGGATGGATGATTGATGGAGAAGCTGAAGAAACAGTGAAACATTGCACGGCGCTAAAGGTTCGCTGTTCTCGCGCCTCGGCGTAGCACAGCCGCAGCCTAATTTGGCGACACAAAAGAAACTGTCAGGTGGTGGACTAAAATGTATTCATTCGAAATACAAATGCTCGCGCATTCGCACGACCAACTCAGTTGACGCAACCGTTGAGAGGAAGGAGAAACGGCTGATGTCGTTTTCGGAGCAATTTCAGACAGGCAACTGCCTTGGCGGCGGCGAGGGTCAAGGTGTTTATCGTTTTCCGTCAATTTGAAAATCTTCTCTTGAGATTTATCAATTGAAAGCCGTTTTTTTTGTCCTCCATCTTGACGTAGGCAAACGTTTCTTCATGTGATTTATTTACGCAGTTCTCCGCTGATTTCTCACATAATATCTCCTCGGCGCAGGTCATTTGCTCATATTTAGTTGCGTGAATACTGAAAGGACGGCATCATGGCTACTGATCTCGTCGAGGGATGCTTCAGCGATGGATGGACGACAGTAAAGTGGCCGCTTGTTGAGACAAGGTTAGATTGATTCTGAGAAAAGCATTCCGACCTTGATTTATAGAAAGCTTCCTTCTGACTGATTCTTAAATCGCAGGGCACGAATCACACAACTAACATACGGATAAACCATTCCACGTTTCAAAAGCAAACATTTGACTATTGTCACGTGACGACCTTGAAAAAAAAAGATACCATCTCTACAGACGCGACGCCCTACGGAATACTCTCCCGTATTCTGTTGGTCATTAGACGATGCGCGCGTTAGTCTTTTGCACCGCGAATCAACATTAAACCTTCTTGCCCGTTTCGTATCCTAGAGCCAAATCGATCCTTTGTTCACTTCATCTCTTCCTTTCTCTGCCCTCGACTTGTTCGTCATGTGTTTGTATTCGAGGGTCCGTGCGTGTATGTGAATCTGTCTGTATGTGTGTGTGTGTACTTTGGCATCCTTTGTGGGCGGAAGTACGACAGATCGTAAGGATCCATTGCATCTGCTCATCTGACCATCGCATCGGACCATTGAGGTTCCTGCATCCCAAGACAGAGCAGTCGAGGTCAACTGGGTCTTGTGATCTTCTCCGGACGTGGCCCCAAATAATCTACCGGATCCGCGGCGGATCCAAACAAATAGGCCAATGCAGACGGTCTCAGTCCGACTCAAACAGTCAACGAGCAGGCTATTCTCTGCCCATTTTTCTCTCTCTCTCTCTCTCTCGTTCTTCCTCATCTGTCCTCCGATCATCTCCCTTCTATCCTCTGCCCCCGGTCAATTACACTGCGACGCATAGCCACTAATAAAGACAGCCAAATTCGAGGAGCTGCTTGGATTGCTTCTTCTTTTGACGCGCATAGGTAGGGCGATATACTACAGCAGAAACGCACAGCTCAGTAGTAACACATATTTCGCGGATCGGAGGCCCGGCGGGAAAAATAGTTCTGAGCTGATCTTGGCAGCGCATGGCAAGGCCGGTGGAGACCCAACAGACGCTGGTAGACATCAAATGTCTGCCTGGTCGCCTGACTTCCCTTAGGGTGCCATTGCCACCTAGCTGGATAGCCCCTTAGAATGGGTACAACAACCAAACGGAAAGCATATCGAGAGCCTCCGGCGTATTCGGATTCTCGTTGGAGGTCGGCAAGCTACATTATTGACTGATCCGGCGGAGGTTTTAGGCAAAAAGGAAGGTCTCCGAAAAGATGGGCCGAATAGAAGATAGAGCACAGAGCGTTACACACGAGGGGAACCGGCGGGAAAGCTTCATGGAGTGATTGGATGAGTTTCCGCCGGAAGCTGGAGTATGTCACTCCCAACACTGACTTTGCCATCCGATGCGCCTTCTTAACCGCGGCACTCCTAGCGGAATAGAGCGTTAGTCTTCAGCGTATGAAAAGAAATAGATTAAAAGTTTGAGCCATATCTCGGCTGGTCGTGGCCAATGCCGCGAAAAAAGAACACATTGGCTAGCAGAACACTGTAAGATGACCTTGATATTTCAAATGCGTTTGTGTTCGTCAGTCGATTTACGTCAGTTAGATCTTTATGACCGCCCTGTATATCGTTGTTATGTTTACGTCCTTTTTAGGCTTTATATGTTAATATTACGCTATCACTACTACCATTATACTTCTCAGCATTGTCGTTTAATATCGACAGTGCAAATGCTACCATCTTTTGTATGTCTCTATGGCCGATCACGAGGTAATTATTTGTTCGGTTATTGATTTTATTTTACTTTATTGATTCCATGTTTTTTATGAACGCAGCGTCGCATGTTACAACAGCGTGCTGTGTTGCCTTCTCTCAGTTTCGGCCATATAGCCTCGTATATCTCACCTCGTGGCATATGCGACCATCTCCTTTGCAGTCTGCGAATGTACATACACGAAACCGGTTTTTTGACCCACACTCTTTAGAAATAATCGTCGAGAGCTGTATAATGGAGAAATACATTTAGACAGGGTGCTCGTGCTTTTAAATCATACTGTTTCAGGTACGTCAAACTGTGTTTATAACAAGATGTTTCTCTTATGCGGAAAAAATGGGTTGTCCGATTAGTGATTGGACGATACAATGATTGGCTGTATAAGAACACATCCAACGCTTGAAACTGTCACCTTAACGGAACGCCGTGAACAGTCTAATCTTTCCAGCAAGCTGTCGATGATATTCGCTGCTGTGACGCCATGTGCCAGGCAACTGCCGTTGACGAAACATACGATGTTGGTCTTAGCAGAGGGTACTGCGTTACAACCAATTGAATGTCTCCAATAAGATGCCAACATAGTGAATGGGAACTATATGGCTATAGAGACTTGGCTAAATTGAAATGAAGAATTAATATTTCTGACTTACAACAAAGATTGAAGGTGACAAATAGTCTATCTCGCCCTTTATGTATATATATATATATATATATGTCAGGTATAATCCGGCAAAAATGGATTCTTTTGTCTAATTCTTGTTTTTAATGATCGAATACGACCAAGAGCATTTCATGCTGAGTGCTGTTTATTAGTTCCTTGGCTGAATTAGGCGAAACACGCCAGGGAGGCCAGCGAGGTAACTCGTGCTCGATCATAATCGAAATCCGTTATTAGTTTGTCCTCACGAGCTCTATGGTTATTGATTTATATATATGTCTTTAAGCGTTCGTTATGTGGAATTTCGGAAATCTGCAAAGTTTTTTTTGTTCGAGACGGCATTTGAACACAATGCACTTATGCAGATGAGACAATTTATGATATTTTCAAAAAAAATGCTTTTAGACATCAGCTCCGCTCATATAGGAGAATGAACGTGGAATAGAAGTGCATTTAATGTACTTCGTCAAAAAGCATTTTTCTGCTTTAAAGCTCTGTGACGGAACATATCAGGTTTAATACCTCATAACCCTTCAGAGTATTTGAAGCAAAAGCCTTTCAAAATAAAACTCCAACATCTTCGCTTTTCAAAAAGATAAACAATAAGACGAAAAAGAAGTCCATGCCTTTATCATGTATCTGCTATTCAGTACTCACTGCATAGAAGGGAAGGCTTCGGAAATATGTTATATCGATAAAATCCTGCGCGCCAGTTTGATAAAAAAAGGGCATTTGTACATGTACGAAAGGTTTTAACAGGACGTAACAATATACAGCAAAACTTTCTGTTGAAAGTTGTATATACGGCAAAGCCGTGTTCCTTCTCCTTGAGAACGAGCCATTACGTTAATAATGCGTAACACTTTATACTTGAAATGATAATATGAACAATGTTTTTTCATAAGAATTCATGTAGATTACACGCGGTTTTCAGACACGCTCTAGTATTTAGTACGCTAGTTTGCGCACGACTAAAGCAGACCCATACGTCATTCTTGACTTACGGTCGAAACATCGGTGAACATCGAATTAAGTGTGAGCGGCAAAATATAGAGGATGCTTTTTACAGCTCTCTGAGTAGCCTTGTACATTAATGTGTTACAAAAATCGAAGGCTATTAAACTTAGATTTCGAAATTCCGTATCGCGATAGTTGAGCATCGACAATGTTGAGTTGCATATTGGTTCTCGACCAACGGAAATGCTCGACGCGACAAATTCCTTAACAGGACAAACCTGTTTTAGCCATCGTATCCCCGCATTCATTTTGTGTCTTCGACAAAAAGGTTATTCATATGCACATTGAATTTGTTATCTCACAGCCTCACATCGGTGAGGCCGTGAGATAACGCGCACTATGGCAATCGCATCTATTATAACTTACTCGATAGTATTTTCGCTCATGCATGGATAAAGTATATGGTACTCGATATTGGAAATTAAGCAACGCTTTGTTTAATTTCAATATCGAATATGACAAAACAGGTTCTACAAAAACACTTTCTCATTGCAAACATCGTATAGAGAGGTTAAGGTGTCATTTCCGTACTACGCCATGTTATCGTGCGTTTTGCCTCGCACACTTTGCTTCTGTAAATTAAGCTGTTATTTTTTTTGCTAAGCCGTAAAAACAGTCAGCGAAGTTTTAGCACCTGTCCCTATGGAGATGCGTTTCGACTTCGTTTCGTTTTGTCTACTTAGGCAAAATATCATATGTTTTTTCGTTTTTCAGCGCCTTCCTGCTGCATGGACTGTCACAAAATCGTCAGCTCACTTCCCAAGGGCAAGAATCTCAAAAGCGATAAGGTCACTGTTATAACCTTCTGTGAAGGTCTATTTCGAACTGTAGTTCTCTGTCAAGAAGTCTCGAAGGTTGCTTGACCCACATACGACGCTGTCTGTGTGCGTCTGAGCGTATCGTCTTAGATTAGACTCTCACAACTATAAATTGGAAAAGCTGCGACTCAATTTTGTTCTAGGTCTCTGAAGTATGTTGTTTTTTACGACGCTTTCGTGAATGTGAAATGAGCATTTTACTAAAGCTTAGAAAAAAGCGCATTATAAAATAGAAAGAAATTATAGCTTGATTGACCAGGCATTAGTTTTTTCGATGCTTGAACCAAATACGACCTTTACCGTCGGTGTTGCGCTTCAATTGAGCGAATGACCCTGGGAATGTATCAATCGGTTATCTACAACCCAATCAGGCAGCCCCAATACTAAAGTAGCCTTGTCTAGGCGTTACAACGCGAGATCAAATATGACTCAAATACGTCAAGTAGGTCATTTAATGGAGAGAATGAGAAGGAGGCGTAGTTAGAGCCGATAATTGCCATTTAAGTGGTGTAGCAAGCGCATCCATTTGGCATAAAAACGTTGTTTAAATTTGAACTTTTGCGAACTGCTACAGAAACTGTCGCACCGCGCACAAAATCTGCCTTGATAAAAGTTCCTTCTGTAATATCCGGAATCCTTTTTTCAGAATGATCTTCGAAACGAATCCGTTGGGACTGATGCTGTGACCTATGGAGTGCCGTTTCCGACAACTACTTGTTTTTTTCCTGTTGCCGTCTACATGATCATTCACGTCATCGCAATCAGTTTGCCTAACGCATTGCTCCCTTGCGACTTTTCCCTCTAGTCACAGGTTTTCAAAGACAACCGACGTCACGTAGGCCATGTACGTCTTTTCCCGCACTCCTTTGTTACATTATGCCTTCGATCAAGTTGGCTGAGGCCGAAGAGTCATCATTGATACCCTGCAAAGTATCCTGAAAAAAATCACTAATCATTTTTCACTTATTTTCTCTGTTTTTTGAAAAATAACCTCCGACTATACGTTACGTGAGAGCATTCTGGCAGATTACAAAGAATGACCTTGAAAGGTGGTCCGTTCGTTATTCTCCTTCACGTTTACCAATAAACCATGATATAGTTAATTTATTACACAGGAATATGGCCTTTAGTCCACTATATTTTTTTGCAACATACAATCCGCATGGTGCACAGCCTATTTGCGCTATTTGCTGTTGTTTTTTCTAGCGGTGGGTACACTATTAAAGTGCCATCGCCATGAACGTTTTTGCAGCGGTGCTCATCTAAGTACGAGGAATTCCGCAGAGCAAGACCTTGTCCGCGATATTTTACATGTTGTCGCGAAGACGCATCGCACGCTAGATGCTCTGTGCCCCCACACCCTTCTTCTCGACCTTTTCTGCACTGCTGTGTCAAGTTTGGTGCTTGTCTGGATAAGTCCCCCCGATGGTATAGCACTTTGCACTCTCAGAAGCGGCAAATGATGCGCCTCTACCAGAACTGCATACATGTCTGCATATGTCAAGGACGATTCGTGCTGGCCTCAGCCCAGCAGGCCGAAACCCTGATATAGTCTTTGTGGAATGCCAAACAAAGCGGGTAGGCTGCTGAGCTAGTCTTGCAATGTACGGATTCGAACAGAAACTAAGGAAACATGCCAGAGCGTGTTAGCCTTAGAGCGAAGTCATCTGCGAACGACGCATGCACACCGTGCTATTATAATTAACTAACTTCCTTAAATAAACATCTAATAATCTGCATACTTTTAGCACTGAGCATTACGGCTAAGGTGAAATCAAGTGCCGCAGAGTGTGCAGGATGTAGGTGGCCTGACAGTGAAGTTATTTCTTTTTTGCTTGGATTGGAAAGCAGAAATTTTATCCGCAACGGCAGGAGTACATGGAGTGGAAAGCTTGCTGTCGATTTGCAAAAAAACTAAGGTCGCAGGCGACACCGTTTGTAGATATTTTTTGCCAGGAACGTGAATGATAGCTAAAGTTATTGTTTAATATGTGCTTGGCGCACGCTACCATGGCGATTGTAATGTTAGCTAGAAAAAACATCTCTGTTGGCAATTACAAAAATAGCTGGAGCGTATACTTGGGTTATTCATGTCCAT
This sequence comes from Tropilaelaps mercedesae, assembly GCA_002081605.1. NCBI lineage: Eukaryota > Metazoa > Arthropoda > Arachnida > Mesostigmata > Laelapidae > Tropilaelaps > Tropilaelaps mercedesae. Next base: position 21,335 of record MNPL01009854.1, on the reverse strand, counting down.
AGAGCCCACACGTGCGGCAATTCTGCTAACGTTTTTTACATATATTTGTGTTTGAAATTTCTGTTTGCTTATTATTCGTTAACCTACTGTGTACGCTGCTACTCTGTTAACTGTTTTTGTAAGCGTGGTCCTTATGTGGTTTAACAATAGGATGAAGGTATTCTGTAAATCCGCAGTCTCCGTTTCTTTACGTAGACCACGCCTATAATGTCAATATTGCTGAATGTGATCTCAGAGAAGCCCGAGGAAAAACATCGAAAGTACGCCGTTCTGTCACCAAATTACATATTTAATACAGCATTGTGCGGATGCTGCCGCTGTTAGTTATTACATTTGGGTTTTCATGGTATTGCGTAAGAGTACAATACAATACTAATATTAATACAATAAAAATTATACACCGTAATATAATAGCACAGAGTTGTTGATATTCCGTTACACTCGCGGTTGTGTCACGTTTTGGTGGCAAGATATTCAGAGATTTCAATCACATTCGACTTGCGCAGAGTACGAAATGACACTAATAGCCATAGGGCATGCCATTCTGTTCCTAAGGAAATAGGAAAGCCACTAGTCTGAGATACGATTCATCCGACTACGAAGCTTGACAGCAACGAAAAATGACCATGGCTCGACATTTTTTTGTACATATCAGCTACACTACCTGATTTTAGAGCATTGCCCCACGGATGAGGTGATATTTGCATCAACATGCCATCTAGTCCTATTGGTACATCCTTTAATCTGTGTGAGTCGGTCTACGCTTCTCCACTTGTGGCGGGCCATACATATTTTGTACATGGTATCAGTGCATTATCTATATTTACCTTATTTATATTGAAAAGTATATGGAACGGTCTAGGTAATTTTTTTTTATCTTATTATTTGTACGCATATGGTAAACTTGTTCATAACTGATGTCCCTGGGGGCAGCAGCTCGACGCGAATATCTCATAATGCATTATTTAGTATTGCACAGACCATACTTGCATTGCGCTCTTATATGGCATGAGCTCATAAACGCATGCGCCAGGGAGACGCAACTCTACAGCTTTTCCACAATGTCACGAATTTCACAACTTCAAACATCGCCCGACCTTTGCCATTTTCACAGGACTGATCATTATTTAACCTGAACGGGACCTCTTTCGCTATATTTCGTAAAACGCATTTCATAAATTAATTTCATAAATTAAATGCGCAACAGCGGGCATCGTACTTGGAAGAATGTATGCCAAGGTACCAAGTTACCGGGCACAGCCCACGGTAACATTTAATAATTAAAGCGACATATAGAAGTCATTGTTTCTAGAATAGTTTTTTGAGGCATGTTTCAAATGTCACATCGACCGATACGTTTCGACTCCATATCTTGCCCTTAATAACTGATAATGTTTTGTAAGCAGTGTTATTAAAAATGGTGACAACCAAGTAGACCCAATGGTAGCAATTTTAGTTAGCAGCTTATTTTGGTCAAATGTAATTATTTCTGTATTTTCTGTACTTTATACATGAACTGAAAATACAGTATTCTCAAATTGTTTCACGCCATATCCATCGGGTGCCTAAGCTTCTGGCGCAAGTGTGTGCACGCACTTGAACTTGTAGTTCCCCAATGCACTTTTTCGCATTCAAATATTGTCAACTTGGAAGCATCGCCTTAGTATTTTTATTTGCCCATTCTATTAAATGGAATGCAGTACATACATCAACTCTGAATACCCCCACGATGGTGAAGCGGTTCAAAACCGTGCTGAAGGTCAGACATTCTATTGCTATTTATAAGTATATTTGAATAGCGCAGTGCTTTACCGAAGTTATGGTTATATCACAGACGATAATCGTCATTTGTTCTAGCAACTGTATAGACGGGACTGGGGTCGGATCAAGCTTAACGCCACAAGGGTGTGACGAAGTGTTGGGTGAATATTACCGCTATAAAGACGGGTGTTTCGAACCGATAGATGGCTTGACAGAAGTACATACAAGCGGCACGGGCAAATTAAATGGAGCGACCACTGACGTATGGAGTCTGAGTGAACCCGAGCACAATTTCAATTAAGTTGAACAACAGCAAATTTTGTCGACAACAGCAAACTTTGTTGTTTGCTGTTGTCAACCGTCTCTTGTGTCCAATTCTACCTTTCTCATATCTCTCATGTCCGTTTCTGTTGGTCGGCCTCTCGCCACAACTCACGTGAGCGGACAGTCCCTATCGACCATCAACCTGTGCGTTAGGTTTGCTTTCCTTTGCGCTTCAACTTTAGGTGCCAAAATCTGTCAGGACAATGGGTTCTTCATCTCCTCTCATCTATTGGCCTGCGTCCTCCGTGTAGCCTTCGTCTACCTCGAGAAAATCCGACTGCTGGAGGCTTGCCACTCAAAATCATCCCCTCAGGCATAGGGGGAAGAACAAGAGACCCGTAAGCTCTGCTTCCTTTTGTGGCGTCCTTTCGTAACCCAAACCGTCCTCATGCAGCCACAAAGCGTGAATGCTTTACATAAGCCGGGTGCCGTGGAGAACGCAGGAATACAGGAAAGCGCTGCGAGCTCTAGGGCTGAAATTGTTCATGGTACGTAAAAAGTCCTTTATGGTCAGAAGAAACTGACTGATAGCAATATTGTTATCCGTACTGTGTTTTCGAGAGAATTTAACGCCTGAACTTTAAACAAATCTAATAAGAACGAATTAACGAAGCACCGCAGCCATAACCATCCTGATGATAACGAAGATGTCGTTTTGTGCGTCTACCCGCGGTAACAAAGATTAGTCGTTATTTACTATCATTAAAAGTTTACACGTTGTAATATTTGACTCTGTAATATGTGCGATTACAAATAAGGTTTAGGTAAGGACGCTTACATTTCTACGGAAGGGGTTTCAACGTTCAGTACCTGCACGAACGATCAGACCTGTCTCGGCTATAAGCCCCTGGTTTTTTTTTCGCTTCCGTAACAACTTGAAAGAACTTCCCATGCCAAACATGTGTACAGATTATCCGTCATACCCGCGAACAGACTCAAAACAGGTTATCAAGCAAGCGTCTCCTGCGCCGTCTCCAGCGGTAAGTGAAGGCATTACCGACGCGGATTACAACCTACTACTTCAATTGCCTTTATGTGCGTGACATTTGCGTAAACATTTTACACCGCCCACCCGTGCTGGTCCTCATTTTGAGGGCTCAATTGAGCTATTGGCAGTCGAGTAGCGAAATTATCTAATCGAAATTTTTGTTAAACCTCTCTTTCATATTCGTAGTCATCACCCAATAGGGAGATGAACTTTAAACTGCGCTCGTGGAAAGCGAACAGTTCGACTGTTCACCCGTAAATAGAAGCTACAGAATATAGGAATTAGGGTAAGGCTACTACGTCAAGTTCTGCTCCGAGTACATTGAGCAAACGAAGATGTGTCACAGTGATAGCTATTCATAGAAGAAAGCTAGTCGCCGAAATGTAACACGTTGATGTACTACTAGACGCTAGCATAGGTACGTCATTACGATTCAACGTCAGTTACGATGTACAAAACGCTGTCAACTCGTACTCACCGGTCTTAGACGACGTAAGCACGAGTTTTAAGATACGCGCAGGTGGATCGGGCACTGAGGTTAGATTGCCTTGGAGAACTGCCTGCAGGATATGATCCTGGTAAAGGCTCGCAGACTGCGCCATACCAGGCGTGCCGCGTCCAAACGGGACGACTTAGGCCCTCTACAGATGAAGCGACTATGAACGGAGGCCCGGACAAGCGACGCTACATTCATTAGCCGTCAGATCTGTAATAAACAGTTCAGTTGATTATCGTTTCGAGGTATAAACAAAGCTTTTTGTTTAAAACAATTAAGACGATCTTAATAGTAAAGTTTTTCAAGTTTGTAACGTAACGAATTTAAGACTGGTGAATGAGATAGTTTCACTAAAAAACCAGCTGATATTATTCGACATTTTAAGTCTTCTCTCAGCATTTTTAAAAAAGGAAGTATTGTTATGGGATATATCAGATTAATATTTTTGAACTTCCAATTATATTCGATTATAGATTATGGCATATAATTATATGGAGGTTAAGGCCCGATTTAGTCTTGCTTCAACCATTATCGTTCTTACGAGCAACAAGAGAAACAGCAAAAATTCCGAAAATGAATGGGGGAAATTTCGAAAATAATTTATTCGAAAAGGTAAGCAACCCATTTGGGTCTTCTCATACTTTTGACGCAAAGTTAATTTCCTCCAGCTGCTTGTGAATCAAGGACTTTCAAGCTGGCAATAACTTACAGGGACGAAATCGACACAGGATATAGCCGTTGAATAGAATGATTATCGCATTTATATATGTTCTAATACCTTTCTGGTTACACCCGTGAGTACGAGGAAAGCCAAAAGCCATTTGGCCTACTGGTTTATAGATACCGAATCTCCTTATTATTCAAGCACTTATTAGCTACGAGAATAGACTATGGGAAGGTGTGAAAGAGTTCGACAACCACGTATTCTCATTTGCATATTTAATAGCATGCATGTCATATATGTACACAAGACTCTTGACTGCACTGCGTTGCTTTCTTCTGGACCTCGACTTTAGGTATATGCACTGTATAGCGAGTCACAATAAAATTGTTGCGTATAGTAGGTGCTCCGAAAGGCAAGTCCTTTCATTGAGTAAAGGGAATACGGGAAATGGTATCCTTCATTAAAAAAGAGGGTATATATATATATATATATATATAGATTAGGGTCAATTTATTTTGTGTTGAATTGCTTTTCAGATTTCACAAAATGATGTCAGCTCTTCCTTTGAGATGAAGCGCTATAGTCGCTTAAGTTTGTTGAGCTGCTTTATATTGATATATTGTCAAGTATTTTGTAAATGAAGACATTGTCTCAAAATGTCAAAATTGCTGTAAGAGATTATCCTAGAGGCAAGCATGGGATAAGAAGGTTCTGGATGAATTGCTTCAGCCTGCTAGTTACGTATAAATGAAGTGTAAGTTCGCTAAAACCACCTCGGAATGATTCTAGTCTTAAAAAATCTTGTATTATAAAAGGTCCTTCCATGTACCGGTGTCCTATGTAAGACCGTAGGTGCTAAGAGGATATCACATGCTCACTTTGTTGGCGCTTAGCTAATATTATGTAGTATGAGGCAAACTTTATAACTCGGTATGTGAACGGCAATGTTTAAGGTTTCTAGGACCAAGCTTATGTGTCTATAGAAACATACATAACGACGAAGGGTATCAGGCATTGTTGTAGGGTGATAGCATAGTAATACGGCTAGAACGTCTCAAGTCATTTCAAATAAAATACTTGGCAAGATGATAAAGTTCACTAATTACTGACAAATCTACTGTTATCAGGCCACCTTAAAATGAGCCACAGATTTCTGTTTGAGGTAACATTCAAACACAATCGCGTTAAGAGTTTGGTTATCTTTTTTAATATGTCAAGGGTTCATAAAATAATCCGCGAACAACAGGCATAGCACCGACGCCTGATCAGGTTTTTCTCCGATTACGTCGGGCCTAGCAGTCTTCTTCGAACGCAAGCGGCAGATGCACTTGTTCCATGGAAAAGGGTCTTCTAATAATATGTTGAGACCTCATCAAAAATCGACTTTGCAATATCATATAGCTCCTTGAAGTAGCCTTCTAATTCTGGAACAGAAAGGGGATATTACAGTGCGTGACAAGCACTCTTTAGTCGCTTGTGAGGATGGCAGTTTTGAGCAGATTGAAGCGAACGAATCAACCGTTTATTATTGCAGTTAGAAAAGATATACTGGGGATGAGTGCATTCTTGCATACAAGGCAAAAAGGTACTTTTGTACGACGTAGTGCTTGGCACGTCAGAGCGGACAGTTCGAGCGACGTGCAGAAAAGGTTCTGCTACAGGTGGCTCTCAATATTAAGGTCAGCTAGGGTGCAGCAACTCCATCAAACACTCGGCCAGACGTTGAACACCGATGTTTTTACCCGGAACGGGCTGACTGCAAATGTGCTGGCTTAAGGAAATTTCGGCATTCAGGGCAACGTGTAGATATTTTTACGGCGAATGCTGTTGGGTGAGCCTGCATATCGTTATCGATGACTGCATTCCTCTCTATATTAGTAACGAAAATATCGATAGTGGGCTGTGTTTGTAATCCATTAAAGGCACGCACGTCATTTTCTCTCACGGGCCGGTACAAAGACAGCAAAGCCATATCATGGACTTGCGCGAACAATTGTTCTGTCAATTTCAGGTCTTTTGTTGCCTGCTGCTTCGCCGAATAATAGCACGGTATACCAAGCGGCCCTATGAGGAGAATTATACTAGTTGTATACTTATGTTTCCTACAGGGATAAAATCGCGTGCAGATATGTACAACTAAAAGATGTCGCGGGAGCATAATATACTTCTTGTTCTAAATATGATTACTCATAGAAGACGCGTATCTGACCTTTCTTGAACACTATTGAGGTATGCTATTATGGAGAGGTATTTTAGTACATTAAAGACGGAAAAATATTTCCCATGTATGTGTTCAACTAAGCTTATATGAGAATGTGTCGAGAAAGAGTCTGTCTAGCATCGGCTAAATTTTCTGAGTATTTAGTCTCCGAAGCGTGATAATGGTGCTATGCCGTAGCCCGTTTGCCTACCTCACCCTATAACGCCAAGGTATGAAAATTTTTATTGACAGATGAACAAAACCGGCCTAGGAAATTACCAGTATATTCTTACCACGCGTGAGGTCATATAACCATGCATCACTTCAACTCATTTACGTAGGTGTTTGAGGTTCATACGTTTTCGTTTCCACTTTCCATTTTCATTCAATATTTCCTACCACCTGTAGTGACGCTATAATTGCCACCTGTCGAGTTTGAGCTGATTTTCGAGTATTGATCACGGTTTTGTTTGGACAGACTACTATTTCGACAAAGGCTGCCCAGAGTTTCTCTTTAGTAGAGGCTGAATTTATTCACGTTTAATGAACTTTTTTAGTTTGTGTATAAATCTCAGTCCTCAAGGCAGGCACAATCTTGCTACATTTTCTGAGCATGCTTCCACGTGTTAAGAATCGTTTTTTCTGTATTGAAGGACATGCTATTTGCCAACAACACTCCTAGTCGTTGAGGTTTCCGAGCACGGGATAAGTATAGCACAAGCATGAAATATATGCTTTCTTTTTGATCAAAACAGTCACGCAGTTGTGTCATTTCATATTTCGATATTGTTTTTAACGCTTGACAGAGGGCTGTCTACAACTGATGGAAGACTCTAGTTTGACTCGAGAATCGTGCGCTTAAAAGGATGAAAAAGTTATGAGTACGTGCCATAATAGCGTCCATCTCATTTTATAGGCGGCCAACGGGTCCAAGCGTTATAGTGACCAGACGGGGTCAACCGAAGCAACGGATTCGCCCTAGACTGCTGACATTTATACCAGGAAATAAAGTCGTCGTACTTGTACGACGTTACGAACAATACGAATGCCATCTTTTCATCAAGCTCAAGTACCCTTATTCGGGGGTTCCCTTCATTTTAGCCTTGTTGTGTATCAAAGTGTATGTGCGTACGTTGCTTTTTACACGTCCGTGGTCTCGAACGTTTGCACGGTTTGATGCATCAGTAGTTCGTCTCGGCATCATTAGAATTAAGGGTGAAGTTAGACAGACATTTTTTTTCAAAGCATCTTTTTCAACTAGATTTTTCAAGACGGCTATGGTAACAAGGCGGTATCTATGGCAGGGAAAATCTGGCTGCGGTATCTGACATTATGTATAACTAGTACTCATCAAAGCTTTTAGTAACTTCTGTTATTTGATCAAGATCATTCCCGTATAAAAGGCACTATTGCCTTGTCCGTAATAAATAGGCGTTTCGTATTTGCCACAATATGGGCTCTTGATAGAAAGAAAAAAATTCGCAGATAAAATTTGGAGTGCACGTGGTTCTCAATTGGATGAAGAAAAATAAGAAGCAAATAGCCCTGACCGGCTTGGCAACCATTTGCTTCTGTCAATCTAAATTACACTAGACTATATCAGCTAATTCAATCAAACCAGAATCCTCTCTGATTTCGAATGTACTTGAGCTTCTTCTATATAGTCGGTTAGTGGACCGTAATTGAAGCATGAATGTATCTTTCAAGGCGTCTTTCTAAAATCTCTTTCAGATTCAAGTTTAGTTTGGCCAGCCGACTGCCCCCAATTCGTCCTTAGGTGCCCCTCAGGAGATCCGCTCTTCGGCGAAAAATCCTGCCTTGCGGCAACACCACCAGCATTGACGCTTTTCTTGGATTTACCGTTCGCCGTCTGAGCCCTCAACCGCATTCCCGTCTTGGCCGCCCACTCCTCTCAATCCATCCATCTTGCTGGTCGAGCGCTTAGGTTGTCGGTCTGCCCCAGGAGTGCGAACGGCACCTATGCGGCATCCTGAGCCCCCTCGGGGAATAAGCTTCTGCTGCGTGACGCACTTGCGACGGCGGTCTTCCTTCCGCTCGCCCCTTCTACTCACTCTGCCATCACTCCTCCACTCTGCTCCTTCTGCCATCTGTAGAAGCGGGCTCGCCCGCGGACTCTTCCCCATTCCCTAACAGGCCCCGGTTGCTTTTAACTTCCACAAACAGGGCAAAAAGGTGACGGCGACAGTAAAGGCTGATGATGAAAGGTACTCAGTTGACACACACTGCGCGGGGTAGCGCGGGCTGGCTACGAGACAGGTATAGCACGACATCGGCCACGACAACTGTCAGTCGCGGGGCAGTTAGCGGTTGTCCCCAATGACCCCAGTGATTGCTAACCACCATTAATCCCTGCGCTCCCGTGGCAAAACATTCGTTCCACACTTAGCTCAGATGATTTTTTCCAGGCAGAATTCGGGATGTCCTCTCCACAAGATTTGTTTGCCTGCTTCGAATCGAGTCAGATGAAACACGCTTGGTCATGGAAATAAAGAGAAGATCAGCAAGTCCTATTGTATTGCTCTTAAATTCTGTATTGCATGGAATGAGTTTGTTCTGAGAAACTTTGTAGAATATTTTTTTTCAAATTGGACAGTTCAAAATGGACAATTTTGGTAAGGTGACGGTAACGATGAAGTAGAGCGATTTCAAACATAAAAAATAGATTACGCCCTGTTTTATTATTAAAACAGTAGCAGCGCCATTAACAAAACGAACGTTTCTGTTTATGAGTAAACGAATATGCGGTAGGAATTGCATTTGGAATAGTATTTAAATCATGAAGCAATCCATAGATATCATACAAAGGCGACGCGTAGGCCGAGCGAGACTCATATTTGTTTGCACAAAATTGTACATTGCGTACTAATTATACTAATTGGTGCTCACTCCGCCGTTTTTAATGCATGGATAAGCTGGTGTTCCCTATGCTAACAGCCTATAAGCTAATCCTAAAAAAAACAGGAGATTAATGCCATTTGAGAGAAATAATAAATAAACAGACGAATGAGTTACAAATAAACACGGTTGATGAAAAGTACTCCATTGTAGACTCTCCTTGGGTCTAAACGATGCCGACAAGCATTTTACAATGTGAGGAGATGATGGGATCTAAACCAGCTATTAACAGGCGAATGTCTCCGAGACTTTGGTTTGATGTGTTCGTTTAAGGACTAAGAACCGCGTAAAGTTTAATTTTACATTAGCGTCAATATGATCGAAAAATAATGTGGTGAAAGTTTAGTAAAGTCGTAACGAGCTACGTGTCGTGCTGTGCTCATGCGGTGCCGTTAGACTGGCAAAGCTTTCACTTTAGATTGGCTGGGGATCTGGTTTGGAAAGCATGTCGCATGCAAATATTTTCTTGCCGTTTTACGCAAGAGAATTTTACACCCTATGAGAACATATTCAGAGGCACTCGCCCTACATATACTCTGAACATCAGTTTAGAGCATGAACAAGGTAAGCTCTGCATACAGCGTGCGACACGCGTCGTCGGGGAAACACGTAGGTGAAGCTGCTGTATCTAGATAACGCATATCTAATTATTTCAAAGCACACAGAGTGTACACCCAGACCATGGATCGGCAAAGAATGACTTAGAGTTATGATAGGTAGCAGCACAGACTAAATCAAGTTAATGAAAGTTGTAATGACTAGTCTGTATTGGCAAAACTAGTGACATGTCAGTATGGATGCGCTCCCGTGGCGAATTTATGTTGCAGTCGTACACTACAGCGCAAACAAACATTGTGCCATTTAGACGCCCAAAGATATAGCGCGGAGCTATGTCAATATTCACGACGAAATATTGACGATACTCGCCTCCTGTATGCAGTAGCATTTCTGAGAAGGACATAGGCGGTTGCCGCCATCGCTCCATTGCCAGACTAACCTACGTGATACACAGATTCCAGCTCCAGACCACGGGTTGATATTCGTGCCTTTTTTCTCCCTAGGAGAGTCATTACGCGCCATGATTACCTTAGTCAAAGGCCTCTGCTGCCTGTGCCGACGGCCTACCCAGCGCTAGACGAGGCTTTCGCCACATGTTGAGGCTGTTCGCCTCCCTTTTCTCCAGCCCCTAAACGACACGTTAGCCTGTGGTCCATATAGGCCTAGACTGAACGGCATAGTTCCATAGACTGAATGATTTCCCCCTGGCGGCGCTGACGTAGGGGCCCGTCAACCACTTCCCATAGTGCGGCTGCATAGAAGCGCATCGTACGTTCTAGTATGGTGGCATATGCGTGAGATAGGCCTTATTTGGTATCCCGGCTGGCTCAAACTAGCTCGAAGCTTTATCATGCACCATCCCATTGAAACGAATGGCGCCACCCTTAATTCTATGACCTACCGTTAGAGAGTTAACTCTGATTACGGCGCACGGCCGTCTGGTAAGCGGTGGTGAATGCAACAGAGAAGGGGCCTGGCCATTAATTGCGTGTTTGGCCGAGGGCACTTTTTGCGCTAATGATTAGATTTGGTAGATGGCTTTTAATCGATGCGTAAACAGGGAAAAAAGACGAAGATGATCTTGACCGACTACGATTTAACTCGTCGTCGAAACATCGGTAATCACTATTTAAAACCCTACAAACTCCAAATTCAGTTGTTTAATAGGTTATTGCACGATGCGCAGGATGGAAGTAACGGTAGATTGTTTACAGTAAAAAAAAAAGCTAATTCTACAAAAAGTTATCTACTGGCTTTGTTATCAGCGCAAAAGGGTTTGTGCATTTCGAAAAACGATCTATTTTTGAACAGTTGCTGGCAAACAATTATTGAATTAATTCTTAATAGTCGAATATATATATATATATATATATATATATATATTCGATATTTAACCCTGTAAAAATGCTTTGTGATTTCACATCTAACAGCGTGGATGTAAGATCAATAATTGCGATGTAGAGTATTAGGATGGTCTTCTGCTTTAGACCATAGAACTATGCTAGAGCTAGCACACATTTTACCGTCGTCAAGCAAACACCATGGCGCCAGAAGGACGGAATCTGAATTATTGCGAAGGAATCATTGTTTCATATGAAGACGTATTGAACTCAGGACAATGCATTGCCCTAGATGACGGAAACGCTATTACGCCCAGACATTTAGTTTGATTCATCATGGCTCTAGGTCCTGCGCCCTGCAGACGGGTGCCATCAACTGCCAGTGAGGGAGCACCAAGAACGCTCGGTTGTCGTCGCCGTTTGTTCACTTCCAAGTCGTCGACCTTACTCGGCTGCATAATATCCACGCTGGCTGGAGGCTGCCAGCGAAAATTGTAGATACCCCATCCGTCAGTCTTCTCTAACTCTAGCACACGGCCTCGTATGCTCCCCCCTAACAATGCTTACCGCCCCAGTAGTTCAGCTCAATCGACAGCTGCTTCCGCCCTTTGTATACCGTGAACATCTCCAGCCGGAGCAGCGGTTCCACGCCAGCGGTGATCGGAGTTCTAATAAATGCCACTCACTACGGCCGCCGCCGCTACC
>MNPL01009852.1:29653-43953 GCA_002081605.1 Tropilaelaps mercedesae | reverse complement strand
TATATATATATATATATATATATATATATATATATCGCAATTGTACCCTATGTTACCCATTACTACATTATTATTGACCCTTACACGAAATGTCGTTTCTTCGCTAAAATATTGCTACCTAGCTCGTCTAATAGTGTCCACGTCATTACCTGCTGTATATATTATCTAGCCCTTATAAAACGATGGTCAAATCTATTTTTGTCAAGAAGGCAGGACCTCAAACCTTCCACCATCAATAACTTGACATTGCGATAAAAACGTTTTCCACCTACACATCACTAAAAAAAAAATGCAATAATATAGGTCGAAAAATGGCAAACATGTTTGCTTAACCTGAAAGTAAGCTACCCTTTTATTTTAGTAATAATCAGGCCATAATCACATAAGTTCACCTCTAATAGCTCCATTGCTGTTGAGATCTTGGCTCACATTCGAGGAACCTCGCAACTTGTCGACAATACACCACTACATATCTGCACCCCCGCACGTGCACGACACCATGCCTTCAGTCTCCTGGGGATTGGACTTTTTTATGGTCACTACTTCTCTCTCTAGTCAGTGTTACAATATTACTCCAATATTAATAATCATAATAACTATAATAATAATAATATGAACAAGCAAAAGTACAAAGCACAGCACGTTCTTTTGCAGTTGTTGTTTTTATTCAGCGTGTACTGCTTACAGGCCAGAAAATCGAGTTTCAACTAAAAATTTCTAGGAAAAACTTGCACGTTTTGATTACCGCATTTTTGCATTTCTCAAACATCAGGCTTAATCCAACCGCTGTTTACAATGGCTTTTTCCTCATCCGGTCATTGCTACATATTCAGACAAGTACCTATACGGTCCTTGGGGCTCCGCTAAGTTTGAGTCGCGTAACTAAACCGTTTTTTGCCAGTTTTTGCAGCTGATGCCACTTGACTTGTAACAGCATTTTCCCGCTAGCACAATCCGATGCCGATTAAGTTACTCAGGCGTAATTTTTCGCCGACTTTTCTCTTCACTGGAGCCGAAGTTTCTGAGTATCGATATCCTGCTAACAGGCTTTTTTCATCTTCATCTGAAAAGGACCAAAATCGATGATAACATTGAATGCATCAGCTCAGCATTTACGTTGGCAACGCATCACATATAATTGAACAGACCAAACAGGTCAAATAGAATTCAACATTCAATGAGGTCTCGCCAAGCAGGAAACTGAACTCCAAAGGGGGACCGAATATGCTGTTACGAATGTGAGCTGAGCAGAGTATACGTAGCAGAAATACGAGCAGAAATATTGAAACGAAGTATCAAAATAGCGTAATTTAGGATCTCGCGAGCAGGCAACAGAAGTATGTAGAGTGTATTGCTTTTAATGTATTTACTAAACATTGAAATAAACCATTTGAGATAAACGACTGGCTTCCCGCCAATCAAGATCGGGCTCGATTTCGAACATTTCACGCCGATGAAGAGAACACAGGGAGAGACATAAGGTCATAAGGAGGCAAACAGATGGACAATCTACCCAACCGAGCCCACCAACTGCTCCCCAGTGAAGCATGTTTCGTCAGCGGTAACTTGTCCCTAACCCTTAACAAAATCTGTTTATTTATATACATATTTAAAAAGATACAAACGTACCGGGGCAGCCTTTTCTAACTACGCTGATCTTAGGGTAGTTGTGCATTGTGGTAATTCACTAAGTACGCTACGTACCTGTCCTGGCGCGAATGTTTACGTTCCTGTATTTCGTGTAATACGTGACAACACCTGCTGCGTTTCGAAAACATCTGCATATCACCAAGTCAGATTTCCGAAAAGAAGTAATCGTCATAAATGACTACTAATTCTTGACTAGAATACTAATCTGTGCGTCTCACTGACGCTGACTGGCTGCTGCAGCTGTCGTGGGGGTTCTGCTTGAGCCATTAGTGACATAAGGCCACTGCTGTTCTCGTTCTGGTACAGAACTTAAGGCCGTAGCGGCCTCAAGGCTAGCGGCTTATTTCGCGTTGTTGTACGCGCCGCATCGGGCCTATAGGTTTCAACGCAACCTGAAATATTTGATTACCCGGATTTCGGTCGATCCTAGTGCACCTCGCTCTGGCTCGCAGGACAGGTTAATGGCACTAAGCGTATGCGAGTGTATGTCGGGAAGGCGAACTATGTTACACGCAATTTTAGGCATTTTCAAAAGAATAAGAGGGTTCGCGTCGTCACCAACTGACACAACGTTGGGTTACGTGGTCAGCGAATGCTGTCAAACGAGTACTAGCAACCATAGCTTACCTATAGCCGATAGAAATGTCTAATGAACATGTATTGATGACGTCTTGGCACGGGCATGGTGTGACAGGACTTAGCTGTGATTGTGTTGTGGGAGAGTGTTTCCTGGTACAGCGTCTCGCGGGCTGCACCAGACGGCAAGACAGGCGTAAAGACGAGACGTTCCGGTTGCCGGTTGGCGGGCTGGGGGTGCATAAGGCGATTAAGTAGCGACAGCAACGTACGCGCCTACGCGATGTATTATCGCTAAAACCTTGACTCAGAACGCCGAAGGCGTTACACTATATATAACTATTAAAAGTGAATAAGGTTGTATTGACGCCTTAGCGTACGAGGGTGGATTGTGTTCTTGAAAAATCCAATAAGCAGTCGCTAGGAGCTGATCCAACGCCATCTAGCTCTGGAGCGGCTATGGTGACTTTACAATGTCATCGCTATACTGACACTATCGCCTACGGCCTTCTATCCAGCTGCGAAAGCCAACAGCGCCTACGTGGGCGAGCCCGCGCCAAAACACAGCCGGTCCGAATCTCTAAAATTTCCTATGTCAGCTTTAACACCCGCAGTTCGACTTTTGCTATTGGATCCGCTCGATCCGAAGAGCTCCATATTACACGTAGACGTCTTGAACCTGTTTTGCTCGAAGTGAAGTGCTATTTTGAGAACATACATCGAGCCATGAGCATAAAGTGACGGTAACTGTAAAGCAAAACCGCCTAACCTCTTTCTTCTAGCGACCGGCAGCGTGGTGCTGCGAGGTGTCTCGTCCTTTCGTACACGCGCAATTGCCTGATAATCTGGGCGGCGCAGCGACCAACGGGTTGCAGAACCATTTCAGACGCTTGGCCGCTCCGGAGTCGCTGATTCAGTTTACCTCGGCTTCACTGCCTGGGGCTCGAGTCCAAATGGCGAAAGGTTCGTATTAGAACAGATCCCATCTCATTGCATACGACGCATGAACGATGATGCCAGCGAGGGAACAGGTGAGGTCGTGGCTCATGTAGTAGGCGCGCATAGAAACTTTCCGATGTGCATGATTAGCCGTGAAGATGGATGTATTCGACGTTGTTTTTGTGACGGCCGCTGTCATCAGGATGCTATCAGAATGAATTTGAAAAATGTGTCGTCGCTTTGGGGGACCGTCACACTTCGATATGCATATTTCGCCTGCTCTATGTCAATAGTGTCCCAGTAGAAACGCGAGTAGTTCTTGGTTCCTGTCAATACAGGAGGCGTCTGCCGAAGTCTTTTTATGGTACATGTACTATGAATATCTGAGCGATATTACCTTGGCCAAAATATAGGTAATGGATGGCCTGGTCATTTTTCCCTTTTTTCAAATGTTAAAAAACGCTCATGGCTGGCATTCGTTTACTAGTTTCTCTTGTCGGAAAGCCGATGTAGTTTAGTTTCTTGGAACGCAATTGATGGCAATTATAGACTACACTACAGTGAAGTATTTATAATTTTTAATAAAATCTTAATTTAGAATAGAAACAAGGCAAGAATTCTTCTTCGTCTATGAGCTTTAGTCTTACACAAGAATCGTATAAAGACAGTTCGCGCCTTTGAGCCACGTAATATCATTACATGATTAACGAACAGCATCTACATCCATGAAACTTAACAGCCTGGTTGACCATGTGAGCACATTTTCCCATCCCAGATACGACGGTTTTGCTTAAATACGCTTCCATTAAGATCGGAATGGCTTCAGAAGAAGATTTTCAACTAAATTATTTTTCATTTGGTATGGGTAGTGAAAGCCTCAGGTGCCGGCAAAATTCGTGTGTTTTTACTTCTTTGGCATAAAAATCGTATCAGTGCATGGTTTTTAATCAAACTTCCCACACACGTTGGTAGTTGTGTGAATGTTACTTTAGAACAGAAATTTGTAAATCTAATAAAGTCTTGCTTCGATTTGATTTCAAGAATCTACTTGAACATGTTAATATTAAAACTATTTACAATCGGCACCAATTATGTTCCGCAAAACTAAACCATGTCAGCTGTCCAAAAAAATTTAAATCTCAACCTCAGGCGCTTTGACAAACATTTGAAAAGCAAAAGAACATTTTTATCATCCTGTATATGAATGCAAATATTAAAAAAAACTGATTATAACAATGTTAACATGATCGCTGTTGCCACTTATAGTAAATGTCATGCAACTACATGCACAGATGCATTATTGAAGTTGGTTTGGGAGAATTATTATATTATCGAGAGCATGATCGAACATCACCGTCAGCTTGCTCCCGATGATCAAGTAACGAAAACAATCCAGAAGCCCTAAAAACCTTAGACCACCGACCGGAGATACTTCGCAGATCACCAACATATTTGACAGTTATCTGACATTTTTCATGGATTTTCTAGCGAAAAACCCCGTCAGTTGGTTAGTGTTCAAACTGCACTTTGGTTGGGAACTTCCCACGACGTACGCCAATACACTATGATAGATGCTCATAAACACACTATGATAGATGTACATATTTACACTATAATAAATGCACATAAATGTACTATGATAAATGTATATAAGTATACTGTAATAAATGTATATATACATATATATAAATATAGTATGATAGATGTACATGAATATGGCTATAATAGGTGAACATACATATGTCACGTTAGAGACTTTCTAGTGTCACTTCGGAACAAACATGGTCGTGGTAAATTTTTTCCATGGCCGTAGTTACTCAGTTCAATTCGACGAAAACAAAACCGCTCTTATGTTACGAATATCGATGGGAGAGAGTGATATTAGCAAGTACTAATGTAACGAAAGGTAATTTATGAACGAATATAGCCTTCCGTAACATCACCATTAGCGTACAGCTGCAATGCCTTGCCATCTCTGGAAGGAAGTTGTTTCCAGAAAATGCGTTCATCGTTGTTCTTATGCAAACTTGCCACGTCCATTTTTTGTACAATAAAACACATATTCCTAGTGTTTATCGGCAAAGACGATTCCCTTCGGCTCAAGTAGCCCTTTTGGAACCAGCGGGCATGCCGCTGAGCAGCTGCGCTGATGGAACCGTTCAGAGGTTCATTGTCGTTGCAATGAGTTAAACAAGTCGATACCGTTGTGTCACCCTGCAGTTGCACCTGTTTCCGACAGTTTATATTTGCATTCCGGCCTAGAACGGCCCCCCTGACTGGTCTAATGGTAACCGATCCCTGCTACTCTCAGCAAACTACGACCAAACACCCCTACCCAGATGGTCGTATATGAAGCAACAGACTAACATTAACACTGCAACACGTTACCTATCGAGAAGAACGTCCACTCTGATACCACCTGTTGGCCGTGCTTCAGCGTTCGCCGTGGAGGATAAACAGATTGTCTCCATTAACCACTCAGTGCTCTGTCGTTGCCTTCACGAGGTCAACACGCTGTCGTGATTTTGCATACGTAAGACCCGTCGAACCTAGGGTTCGGACCCTCTAACTGATTAAGCTTCGCTGCTGCGTTGCATGAACGTGTGCTAATTTTGTTGTTTTTAACGAACTTTCAGTGAAGGAACTTCTCCGAGCGGATCCCGAGCTGATGCACTATCCGCTCTACATATCGACAGTGGCTGGCATAGCTATGGCCCTGTTGTTCACGATTATTGGCTCGGTTCTCTCTGTTGTCAACTCCGTAATGACGCCTGTCGAAAAGATCAACGGCGCTGTCGGACTCTACTCGTGGAATGGCCTATCAGGTAAATATATGCCCAGGTAACGAACGCCCCACACGAACGCGGTTCATTGTGAAGACAATACGAAAAAGGACAAAATGAATTTCAGCTCGGTGGGCGACATACGTGATCCAGTCTTCTTATGGCGGCCTTGACTTGCAATTGAAGGACAATAGCCTTAATTTTGACTGCTCGAGGTAATTTCTGTACACAAGTGTTCAACTTATGACATATGCCAAATTCATGATCTGGGGTCGTTGTCAATTGACGCTGTAAACGGTCTGCATTGATAGTGTTGTGGTGCTAACCACGCATAATCTTTATGCTGATAGAGACGAATGTCAGGGACTCACGCACGTAAATGCCAAGTCGTATACTTGATGAGTTTATATATGTGTAGAGGGAGGAAGGAGAAGGGTAACATATCGGCTCCGTACACTGGAGGAATAGAAAGCATTGTACAGATACCAACACAACCGGCATACTAAATCCAGGGATAAATCCGTGGCTTCATTATATATTTATATATATATATATATATATATATATATATACATGTTATTTACGCAGCCAATTTAACATTCGAGTCCGCTCTGTAATTGAACAGTTGCCTTTACAAAAAAACATTTGTGTTTCACATGTAGTCTTCTTTAAGCGTAGTAACTAATTATCGAAACCTGAAGCCAATAAACAGCAACACACCAAACATCCGCTTAGCATACAAAGACAATAATCTCAAATACAAAATCCAGGTTATACTATGCATTCGTTGTACGAAGGTTCTATTCCCTACAAAAAATTCACTCGGGTATTGCCGTAGTTCAACGATCCATCACTTAATATTTTCTCTGGCACCAACAATACGGCCTTTTTCAACGACAGTATTTACGGCCTCTGTTCAGATTGTTCGTTTCGCCTTGTTATCTATGTCAGGAGCGGTACAATAAATGAATTGTCCCATATAATATTAGCATGAGTTCTCGCCACTTCAGCCCACGTAGATGGTACTCTAATAAACATGAGTGCAGGGTTTTCCTAGTATCCACGTGGCGAAAAAGCCTCAACGCGAGTGGGCGATGTCATTGGAAGCGTTAACCAAAAATTCTCCTGGTTCGGTTTGACGTGCTGGACTGCGCTAGATATTGTATCCTTTAACTTGAGAACAGATGTCTAGAACTCCGCCCCGAAAGCCTGTGTAGCATTATTATAAAGGAGTAAATGTCTTGTGACGTTTGTGTATATGTTTAATGTCAAAGAACACAACTTCAAAAGCAGAAACGCAGCGGCCACGCTTGCGTAAGAGAAAACAAAGGCATGGATCTGTGTTCTCAGTGACTTGAGCTCCTTGCGTTGGCTCCCAACAAGGAACGAATATAAATAGGTCACCACCAAATTGGCCAAAGCTTCAGCCGGGCATCTGCCTTTGCATTGCCAAAAACAGTTAAGCAAGGTAGCACAAACCCAACGAGGATGGGTGAAAGAGGTTCGCTGATGAATCAGTTTCGCGAGTTCGCCTCCGTGAAGCACCCTATCACCGATAAACTTCCCGTGGTCTTGAAGGGCGGGTCATACCCCAGAGACCCTCATGCCGGCGAGGCAATCCCGGCGTGGAGGACTCAAGCTCACGTTAACACCCCTTTCTGCAGATCTCCTTCCATCCACTCGTCAGACAAAAGCCGGGATGCCGCAATCAACTTCAGTTCGGCTTAGCACGCTTGGCTGCCGCGAAGTCACATCGCGTTTTTGTCAGTTGTTTGGCCTTCACAATGGCCGCGTCCCACTGGAAGCTCCACTTTTCAGTGGGAAAAAATCCTCGAAGTCGATCTAATGCCATTATACAGAATACTGCTCAACATCGCACAGTCTGCTTCACGTCAACATACCCTCACGCTGCTGCACCAGTGATGCGGTCGCTGCCAAAACGTCGTTTTTTCCCCACCTTCAAACTTCATTCTGCTTTTCTGTTCAGCTCAAAAACACACACGGCTGCCCACGCCCGACTGGCAGGAACCGTGTTCAACCTTTGCTGTAGCCTATGCAAGTAACGGCGTGACCAGTGCGGCCCATGCGCAATAATATTTATGTGGTTCCCTATTCCTGAAGGAGCCTTCCAGCGATTGTACGCATTGCTGAACATGGGGGGCCTAATTAACTAAAAAAATCAAGTTATAGCAGACGTCGACTTTTGCTCTAGAAGGACGGAACTCAATTGGTCACTTCCGTTTGTATCCGTCATCAGCCTACTGAGCTTCCGTACGCTACCTATGCGTCCTGTGGACATTGACATATCGCATTCGAAGTTTATTTCTGTTCTTCCTCGCCCAGATGCGCAAGCGAATAAAACAGACAGCAGTGGCGCGAACGGGCGATTGCGCACGATGTCACACAGTCAACTCCGTTAGGTAGCGTACATCGAAAAACAACGAATACTCGGTAATTCAACTAGCGATCTGCTACCGTCCTGCACTGAACGGCAATTTCGTCCTTTCAGGACCATCTGCACTACACATGCAAGATCCACTGAAGAATCACTAAAAGTTCCTACTTTTCCTCTCTGTTGTTGTGTAATTGAAGCGCATTCGTAACCGAGTCGTGCAATCCTTCGCACCAGACTGGCCAGCCCCCACCGACAGATCGCGATAGAGACAATTCTGCAATAAACTTCTCTAGCTTGCCGCGTTCTCCTGTGTTCTCCTAATGTTATCCTTTGCAGTCCATGTAGACTGCCACAGACTGGCACAGTCTTCACCTCCCGCAAACAACCGCCGTGCGGTCCAGGTTCGTTACTGGATGCATCTGTCGATGCTCAACTTGCAACGCAGTTGAGTAGGGCGAATGCCAGATGCGAACGTAACAAAGCGAGATTCTGCTCGTACGAGAACGTGAATCGGACCACAATTGCGGGACGCCGACATGATTTGCGACGAGAAAAAGCATTCAAGTGGCTGGCGCTGGCGATTGCGGGAGCAAGCACAGTACCTGCTTGTTGGTCAACGCACCCCCACACCTCGCGACGTGCGGAAGCGGTAAATAAGGTTCAACTTATCAGAGAAAAAACCATTATTACGCCGTGTGAAGTGCTCGAGAGGTTGCTTGGCCATTCCTCACTCCCGATGTCCTCCTATTTACCGCATCGCTCCTTCGCACAGATAGAATTTTACGTTCTTTTCCTTTTGACGTTCTCCTCACAGAAAACAGCCGACTCGCCATCTTCGCTTCGGCTAACGAAGTTCACGTAACGATGTTGACCCGGCCTGACGCACAGGTCGACGTGCCCCGATGAACTATCGCGCGACGCTTTGTGCCACGGCAATTAGTCGTCACCGCGGCCGTCGTCGCCTTTGTCGCCAGCAGATAGCCGATAACGGTTCGGAGTGACACAGACGCAAGACACGTCAAAAGGGGGAAGGTGACGTCGAACGCCGTCGCACGCGGCGCGCTGGGTTGAGGAAAAAGGCGGACGAGGCGGTACCGTCCGAATGGAGCTGTGAAGAGAACGTGCCACGTATTCTTCCCATATTGACTGCACTCGTTGCCGGGTTGTTCTCTCTAGTGGGTCAATGGCTTTTACGGAAAACAGGGAAATGGTGGAGGGAAGGAGATCGACGTCCGCGTCGGGCGCAGGCGTTCAGACATTACTCGTCCGTTTGGCGGAGAGCCGACAATCGACCGAATCGTAGGATTCAGAGTTCTCAGGCTCTGTGCGGCGTCGATAAAACTGGTCGACTCAAGCGGAGCGAACTCGGTACGAGTACAAGATCGGAGATTTCGTCCGATTCGTGTCTTTGCGCCCTGAAATAGACTTACGGAGCGGCTTGCATCCAAAACACGCCGAGCCGGTAGAGCGGGTCTCAATTGCCCCTCATTGGGGAATCTGCAAATTACGACGGGTACAGGGAGCTCACATAATCTTGGTGTTATCGCTCCGACTGTAGCTGCCAGGTGTGTGTGTGTGTGTGTGTGTGTGTGTTATTGCTTTGGTATGCACACATGATGAATGCGCCGTAGTGTAGACTTGGCAGACGTGCTTCCCGAACGTGCGGTAGCGGTTGGTTATCCCTTTTTCTATATGTTCTCAACTCTTCTCTGGTCGTCGCTCCGACGCCAGATGGCTGACTCGTCTCGGCGGACCGACAGGAGAATGCGATGCCTCTGGAGGGTACGTCTTACCGCGATGCGTTTCTTCCATGCGGCGCGCGCCGTCTGGTTTTCCTGGCATTAGCACCCTGTCTGTGCTCGTCTAGGCTGCTGCTTTCGCAGCGTGGCCTGCTACAGGTTCACCCCCTGCATCCATCTCATGTCTGGGCGCAAGTCGACCATTTGCCACAATTCGCATCACCGCCGATGTGGCCCTCCAGGGAGAGAGAGAGAGCGTTTGTGAGCTGGCGAATAACTCCTGCGTCGAATACTGTCATGGTGTGCATCTTGCCCTCGCTAGGGCCTCGTTCCATTAACCATTGGGGGGCCAATTAAACCGAGCTATCCCACGAAGTGCAATCAG
This sequence comes from Tropilaelaps mercedesae, assembly GCA_002081605.1. Lineage (NCBI taxonomy): Eukaryota > Metazoa > Arthropoda > Arachnida > Mesostigmata > Laelapidae > Tropilaelaps > Tropilaelaps mercedesae. The sequence continues at coordinate 33,486 of MNPL01009852.1, read as the reverse complement.
GGATGCGGCGTCCTCCACGACGTGCTTGGCCTCGTCCGTATCTCGCCTAAACCTGTCACGAGCGACCAGATACGACGAAACCTGCTGCAAGAATGATTTACGCCCATCAGCCGTTTCGAGATGTCGCGGCGCGTAACGTTGCCGCATGTAACTGTAGAAGTGACGACCTTTCAGCGCTAGCGTAGTTTCCAACGGAAAAAAACTACTCAGCCAATCGCCGCCAGCTGCTTCCATACTCGTCGTCTTCCGGTCTATCCGATTGTTTACATGTACACGCTGCAACGTCTTCACGTTTTGTCTACTTTCAGACGAATACACTGCAGGCCACTATAGCGCAAAGCGTCTTCTGCGCGTCGCCAGACCGCTCCCCTGTCTGGCAGCTTCTCTATATCCAGGGGACCTTCCGCGTTGATATGCAACTTCGGCAGCCGAGGAAGCTGGAATCGGTTTTCGTCTGCCGTGGTTAGGCGGTGCCTTCCTGGTTCTTCCCTGCTATTGCGGCCACGCTTGCCGAAGAACGGGTGCTGGCAATATCCGGACGCCTCGAACAGAAGCGTCCGCGCTAGGTAGAGGCGTGCTTGTGGAAAAGAACATAAGGCCGAAGGGGAGACGGGAACCCGGACGGCGTGGAAGGCTCTCGGTCAGTTCCACGCAGGTCGAAAAATAGATGAAGCAAAAAGAAAAGAAATAAGGCAGCCAGCGAGCTTCGCCATGTCACTTGGGTCGAGGTTTTTTTCTTCGAAAGGCTTCTAGACATTCTCGTATCGACCTTCTCTTGTCGTGTACATCCTTCACTGGCCTGCATCCTTTAGGGTTCTATCGTCTCCATTGGCGCTTTCGCGACGACTATCCGCCTGCATTCGTTGCTTCTCGACGGGTTCCCGTGACTTCAGCATTTGACGGCCGTACATTGTATCTAGAGCTCCGTGCCTAGGTCGTGCCGTGCATTTCTTTTGCAGCCGTTCGCCCGGCAGCCGTCCGGTGCTCACGTGGCACTCGCTTTCCTCTTCTCCCCTCCCCATCGGTGCTCAACCTTCCCCCGCGATCCGGCCATGCGAACCCCAGCGACACCCGGAGCCTTAACCCAGTCTATCCATTCTGGTCTGGTTGGCGTTAGTTCTGCCACCTTGCCCCGCACGCCCTCCAGGGCATAGCAGAAAGGGCGTTCTCGACTCGACTGCCCTCGCCGCTTTGCCACCCGGAATAGCATGTCCGACGAAGATGTCTGTTCGCCTAATATCAAGTTCTCAATAAACGTTTGAACAATCAACGTTCGCAAGAAACGTTTCGTACCCTTGACCTCTATAGGACCAATGCCAACAAACACCGTAAAGGTCCTCTGGCGGAGTTCCGCACGGCAGCGAATTAAATGCTTTCTCCATCGACAGACCCGTTTAGCGCTAATTTCGTCGGCAATTTGGTTGTTTACAAGGAAATGCCATCGTATATTCACTTGAGTGGCTAGTCGGAGACGCGAACAAGTCGAATTAATTCGTCATAGAGGGACTACGAGACTCTGGGGAGCCATGCGTTTTCTGCGCGCTCCACTCTGGGTAAAACGTACGTCGAGTTGTTGCTGTCAGTATTAGTTCGCAATTACCGTCGTATTGTGAGTCTCGTAATGGCGAGAAATGTCCACATAGGTGCTCCTATACAACGCATCTCCGCCATTAATTCGTAAGGTTCACGTCCTTAATCTAGGCAATGTCTGTAGAGGTGCCAGCAGCCATAGATTTCCAGGAGATGGATTCCAGGATGGATTCCACGGCCCCGCCAACGCTGCAGGCGATGGCCTCATCATGGCAAGGGATGTGCAGACTGGCTAAGATGTAGCTTTTTCCCAGCATTACCATGAAGGAGCATGTATTGTCCACTAAAACATTTGCCTACTGCTGTCGTTAGCCAGAAGTCAAATAGCGGTCTGACAAATTGGACTTTAGGATTGGCCGCTGTGACAATAGGCCGGCTTTTTCGTGGCCAAGACACGACTCGAAGCCGCATGACGTTCGCTCGTGGCATTCACAAACGTAACTAGTTGATCCAGGAGATTGCACAGTGTTTGCAGTTCCCTTACGCCGTAAACTGCGACATCCTACACGAACTACCTTATGGCCAGTCTAACGTAAAACCGCCAGATGCCCAAAGCTATGAGGCTGAGTTCACAGAAGGACGCAGCCTTGAAATATTGGACACGTCTGCAAGATGTGCCAGGGCTGCTGCAGCGAAATACGTTGTTTTCTGAATAAGGCTGGATGGGCCGTCGGCACCCTCTATTAAATATGCGAATATTGTGAGATCGCCAGCAGCTCCGGGGCTTCGTTTACGTCCGTAAAATTTCCTCAACTGTGATGGCACCTGCCGGGAAAGTCTTTATCGCCACGGAAACAAGTTGAATACACAAGGTCGTACCAAGGTCACACATGGAAAGTGACGTCTACTCTGTATTTGACGGTGTGGTTGAGCGAGCAGACAAGTGACCAAGGAATACCCCTTACTAACGAATATCACATTAACAAGTATGGAGCTGCATCAGCTTTCATGTGTGGGAAAATCGCCTACACATGGAATCGAATATGTAGTAGCTATAATATGGTCGCTTTTATTGCTGCGGCGGAGTGCTGGAAATTACTCAGCTCGCTTTTATTATGAATAATTAAACCAATGAAGCTTGTTTCGTTTACGCAAAGGTCAAGAGAGCTCATGCCTATTTAAGTGTCTATATTAGAAGGATTGGACTTTGAAGCAAATTATTATACTTAACTACCATTTCAATCATGTACAGATAGATGATAAGGTTACACTTCCACGTATCGTTGTAGGTCAACAAGACAGAACGCACAAATAAAATATAATTGTGACTAATACAGGGCTTTCTTAATGAAATTAACGATTAGGCGTACATTTACATGCATTCGAGGCTAGCCGCAATAAATTAAAAAGTCACATTCACTATCAGGTTTGGCTATCGAACATAATCCTAATACAGCTTTCTGCGTGTGCAATAGTGATTCATTATGTGCGCACTAAGGTAGCGAAAATGTCTAGAAAACAACAGTTAATTTTTTTACATCCCGTTGTCTAAAGCAGTTACAGCTAACGATGCAGATGCCTCTCAGGGTTCGAGGTATTCGTGATCGTTATGTCGCCCATTACCAGAATCGTGTAGTATCCTCGTAGATTAGCGATGCTAGGAAAAGCGTTTATCGATACTCCGTTAGCTTTCAGCATTCATCGTACGTTGCCAAAAAGCCATCGTTCATATTTCAAACATGACTAAGTGTAGATACGAAATCCGCCAGCGTCCACGGGAATTTCCAAGACTTAGGGGACGTCCAAAACGTCGTTTGAACGAAGACTCGTAGCACAGGCAACCGTCTTTGTGGGCAATTTGCTGCCGGTTCGCGCCGAACTCGAACGCTCATTCTTCTTCGGGCAAGGGGAAGGTCCTCTCTGTCAACTTCGGCATGTGCACGGAATTCGGATTTTGTCGCCGTTTTCTAGCCCGTCCGCTCAGACCATCTCCAACACTGATCGCTGACGCTACAGCGCTGTCGCTGCTTGGAAACGAGTCCCTCGGCGGCACCGAGATTGTCGATCCTCCGATACAAAAAAAGGCCAATCTCGGCTGTCTCTCTCCCCTCTCACGAACATCTCTCCCTTATCTTTCTCTCATGGACTCAGAGCTACGCCAATCCGGGAGGGCCTACCGAAGTTGTGTGTGAACCAGTGATATTTTCTCACAGAAAAATGCACCAGAGCACCATTGGCGATATATTGGCGATATGGGCCGTTAGATGACAGCATCCAGAAGGGGAAACGCCCTCTTGGTGGAA
>MNPL01009852.1:12257-29140 GCA_002081605.1 Tropilaelaps mercedesae | reverse complement strand
GTTAAATATACACTGTATATATATATATATATATATATATATATAGAGCGAGAGAAAGCAAGACAAAGGGAGACCATCACACCTTGCTAATCGTCATATGTGATAATCAGAGATTAGCGAGGAAGAGACCTCAATTAAACAGCCGATTACGTAATTTATAGAGATATTAAGCACAAAAGAGGCTGTCCTTTTGTGCCGTCGTTAAATATTGATTTTCGTTATCTCGTGCTGTCCGGAGTCTGTACTTGATTCGATTCAAATCAACTTGACTCGATATTGTTTCATTGAATTATAGCAGCAGAGGCTGTTCGACGCTTTGAACCGTGTACAATCGTAACTATGAAGTCGTCAACATAAATGCAGATAGTAAACATAGTTTTGATATGTGAATGAAGGGATAGATGAAAATGTGCGTTCACACTCGCACTGAAAAGTCGAAAGAACGAAATAGACCAAGAACAGTTCGCTAGCGCCCGCCGAGAGCGTCCTCTTTTGTTGTTAAACGTCACCCTCAACCTGATCGTACACCATCGCAACAACGAACCCTCAATCAACGGCACCCGCTTCTAATCGTTTTGTCATTTCCGCCAATCGTTTTCTAATTGACCATGTCTGTATGTTTGTGTGTGCCAACCTTTTCAGCACTTTGCTGTCTGGCGTCATTGACGAGTTGGGCGTTGCAGTTCCAGTGGAAGCTCTCACACAACGTCATGTCGCCCGAAGAGCGACGCCAACAGTGGAACTCATCGGGACTCGCGACTATCGGCTGGTCGTTTCTGCTCGTCGTTCTCGGGCTGCTACTCAATCTTTGCAACATTGTCATCGTCGTTCTCGCCGACAAGAAGCCCTGGCTCAAGCCGCGCACTGTGCCCGTGCACCCGAAGGCCAACCAGGGAGCGGTCATAATGCTCTACTAGGAGCGGACTACACACATGGACCCAATTCGCCGAACACACCGATGAAGTTAGATCAGTTGACTATTGTAGACGGCCTCTCGTCGTGACGGCGAACTCAATCGTTGAAAGCAAACCAATTCATCGAAGCATTACTAACCATGTTAGGAGTGGAAATTGACATTTTTTTTTACGAAATGGACTTAGCCATCTCGGTAGGATGCTTCGCTAGCGAATTGGTGACACCACGTCATTGAACATTGTTACATACAAACACACGATCATATCTCGATAGAATGTCGAACAGCGAAGATTTTAGGCGCTTATTAGAATGAGCGACGACGAAAGTTAGGCTAAAGGGATTGGACAAAGGTCCAAAGAGATCATTTTAAGAAGAAGAGCAGAGAAAATATCTCGCTAAAGCCACCGTCAAACGGACTAAGGTCTGCTAATTCACCTCGTCATTTGACATGTATCATGTACAGCGCGCGGATTTGGTCTCGGGGAATGTATGGCCAGACATTAAAATTGTCCTTATGATTAACTTTATTATGAAAATGATTAACATCAGTGTTTTCGCTGCCAAGACGAAGTTCGGCGGAGCACTAACTCCTAACACCGTTAACTGTTAAACGAATCGCCATTGAGAAAAAAAAACAAGGCAAAATGCAGTACCCGGGGAACTACTAGGATTTATGCCGATGCAGACCAGTGGCGTCGAAGAACTAACGAAACCAAACCGCCAGCACATGGTAGTTTAAAATACCACATCCGCACACCCCCACAGAGGCTATTCAACGTCAAATAGGACGTTGATTTCATGTTAACTGGTTGTTCTCCCATTAGGATATTATGCCGGGCTGCCAAACGCAGCAACGTCCTAAATCCGCTCGCGGATATCCCGCGATGTGTATAGCCATAATATTCACTCGACAGGTTTGCGGCAACAAGCGAACACACAATACCTCGTCCACTGGCCGATACGCCTGTTGTACTTCACACTCAACCACCCGGTGGAGTGCAGAGGTTCCGAAATGAACGTTTGCGCTACAAACTGCGCGTGCAATCCATTCCATACGCGTACTTCACGCATAGCTGGGACGAGCGACGAGTCTGGCGCAGCGTTTCGCCGTACGCGACCATTCGTGTCCCTGTGAGCTTGTATGCCCGCAGACCCGTCATGCCCGTTAGCTTTGCAGCCATTCTATTTATGTAGGCCGTACTGACGGCATATGGCCAATAATTTACACGTGAAAATACAATAACAAGTAACGGTAAAATAAATAAACGCAGTGCAGTTCACAGTACGGAGATGATGTGTTCTTATTCGTGTTCGCGCTGTCACTTAGGTCACGTTCTCACGACGGCTCCATCAGTGTAGACGTGGATCCGCCTTTGGTGTGTCTCGTGTCACGCTGTCCAAGCACGCACAATAAAATTGTACTATTGTAAACATTTCAAGAACTTCAGTAAACATTCGCACCGCCTAACACACATAATTGATTTTTCTTAACAATGTCTTAGTGTCATTTCCACCCAATATATTGGGTCATTCCTTGAAGATAGCACCGACTCCCAGCTATTTCTACATCTGGATAGAAAAGCACGTTTTGAGGGAACAGGTTATCTGGCTGAATTAATGGAGCAGTAAGTTTATAAGAAAATTCGAAAGTTTTGCTTTCTTCGTCGATTACAGGTCAATCTTGTGCTGGTGATCGAGAAACTAGGTTATTAGTCTGTTCCCGAGAAGACGCGTCCGCAAGACGTATATACTGAAATTAATCATCTGCAGTGTTTCAGCGTAATAGGTGTCTATTCTTCCAACAAACTTAATTAAAATACGCAAACTATTTTTAATTATCTATTGGAAGGATGCAGTAGAGCGATTTAGCGCATGCGCTATATTAATCCGCGTCGCCGCAGGTAACCTATATTCCGACGACTGTGCATGAAGCAGTTATGCAGTACCGTCGCATATTTTGAGCCATCTTGGGCATCTACCGAAATCAGCTAACCGTTAGGTGTCAGCTAGTGCGCCTTCCTGTATAGCCATGCATTTTCCACCTAATTTAGGATGAGCTTTTGGCGTATTGCGAATACTCTGCAATAGTAAATGCGCAACTAAATTTTGGTTATTCGTCTATGCCCGTTAGCCTGCTCCTGAGGACAATGTTACGACGAACGACCTTCCGCGAAGCTGAACGCCAATGGCGGTATAATTGGATTTCAATGCGTCTTTATATCTTTGAATTTATCTACAGTCTAGTCCATCGTATTTCAGCGCGTCCACATCATAATAGCGCGTTCTCCTCGGGATGGACGCTGTCGATCAAACGCTTGTGATCCATCCGCTTATACACTCCGCTGTGTGATTTCGACATCCGAGCATTCCGGACACAGGTCGCAAATCGGCTACAAGCAACGCGTTCCAGATAAGGACCGTCATCTTGCCCCATACTTCGGCGTTGCTTAGGGACAGAGTGAAGAGAAGGGAATAAGCGGCTGGCCGTTCGCGTATCGCTTATTTCTATCCATCAGACCTTGGAGTCGGCGTCGACCAGACCTACCTGCCACCACAGCCAGATAAAGCCCCATTCGCTACGTTACCCTCGCCTTTGGCCGTAAACCGAAGAAGGGATGGTGGCTGGAGATAGGCCGTCGTTGGGGCCTAGCCTTCTGGGCAAAGGCCACCTTTGATCTTTCCCTGAAGCAGAATTCCACGCTCGTGTCAGTCCATTATTTACAACCTACTCCCCTATCGCCTCCTTACGAGCTGCAAATCGGAGAATGTCTTTACTTATTGTCGCATGCACTTTATATCAGTTTTCCGAGATGTATACTCAAAATCTTCGACTACAAACGTTCACAGCAGTAAAGAAACAGTCTGTAAATGTGTCGTTGCATGAGAGAAGACTTATACAATGAAGTGAAAACTTAAGCGAAGCCAACGGCAAAGAGTTTAGCGAAGGATTAGTCCAAATTTCGACGTATGTATTTGTTGGAGCGTGTTTTTATTACTGCAGAGGTCTGTGCTGTGGCACTGCGTTATGGTAGAATAACAGAAACGAACGTTCACGTATAATCCTTTTGCGCTGATTTTGTTTTTGCGGTCAGCTCCTAACTGCTTTGAAATCCCGACGACCCGTTCTATTTTTTCGGTTGTATAGTTCCGGAAATCTTTTATTAACGTCTGGCGGCACGAGCTATTGACGCAGTGTCTAGCCATGGCAATAGGGCATTATATGCGAAAGTGAGCAATATTACCACCGACAACGGATACATTGTGATGATACTCAGAGCAACATTAAACCAATAAGAAGTGGCAACCATTGGACCTTCAGCGATGCTCAGCTTATATGTACATATATAGATATATATATATATATATATAGAGGCAGATTTTTCGAATGCGTTTGTTTCATTGATATTGATGAACAGCACATTGAACTCGCACGCACAAATCTGCAATTCGACCTCCGTAGAGTGCGTAATATGAAAGTTACTTATGCACTCCTCGTGTGTGCTAGATACTTGCCACGATGAATCTGCGTTCAGTCCGCGCTGGGTAAACTGGCATCCAGACCACAATACGATGATCACGGCAGTGAGAACGGCCAGCAAAGATTCATTCGAGTCTAGCGACCAGCTTTCATTTAAAGTTTGACATTTGCTGAAGCGAAATCTGTCGAGTTGTCAAGTCGTTCAAAACGGATACAAACGAAAGCCGCATGTATCGATTTGAGGCTTTTTTGTGAGGACTTCAAGATAGTTGTTGTAGAGGTAATTCTATGACGCATTTTTATTCAGTCAATGTATGACAATTAAAAGAATATAAGCTGAGCAACAAGAAATGCAGAGGTTCGGCAGTTAGCACGCGAATTTTCTGCTATTCTCCGGCGGCCGCTCTGTCCGTGTAGCTCTTTATTTGATGGCTTCATTTATTTATCCTCTGTTGTTCATTGGCATATGAGGGAAAAATTAAATGGGTGATCGAAACCGATTTCAGAGATTTTAGAAGCGTTTCTGACGCGATATCAAAAACTCTCCTTTTTTCTGCCTGCAACAACGCATATGCTAGGTCGCAGCAGGTTCACGTAAAGCCACGTATTGTACAGCATATTGTCCATTGTGAACTAGAAGGACAACGAGTGCCGGTTGTTATTCCTACAAACAAATTTATCCCTAACTCGCCTTTGTACAGTTGACCTTTCAGTTTCGTCATGTCGGCCGCTTGTTTCCCTGGCTGCCTTTTCTACCGAATTGCATCAGCGCCAAATGGCATCGAAGCAGAGAAACTGACAGAGTTTCTGACAACTGCCGATTTTGACGGCAAAAAATCGGCCAAAACATCGTGCGATACTGATTCTTTCGCGTGCCTTCCCTGTGGTGGGAAACAGCTACATGTTTTTTATTTCTCCCTAAATTAAACTACTCTTGGAGCCCACGCGGGTTGAAAGCAGGGGGAGCTGTGGTACTGTGGCATTTGGGCCAGTGGATGCTCAGTGCGCTATCACTCAGTCTGGGGACTGTCACATAGTCAGAAACCTACTTAAAAAGCTCCTTTCTTCGCCAGCTAGTCAGCTTTCAGGGAGGGCAAGACGTGGATATCGAAGAGGACGCTCAACGAAAGGCTCAACTTAGCTGACACTGACGGCGTGTACCTTGATTCGTCTGAAAGTAGCAAAAATAGTTGAGAGGATTGGAATTCTCGACAGAAGAAAATGACGTCGCTAGCGGTGTTGTTCCGTCTTCTTTCTACGTTGGTTTTTGCTCTGAGATCGAGCCATGAGGGTAAAATAGAGAAAGAAAGAGAAGAGCGAGTTAGCGGACTTGAGAAAGGGAGACAGAGAGATCTGTCCGTCTCAGGGTAAAGGTCAGGGAACGGACTGAGCGGAGAGAACGCCAACTTCAGTGTGTGAACTTTCTGCAAGTCAACGAAGGAACAAAGGAAGGGGAATTCGTTCAAGTCAACACCGTCAATATAATGCGCTGTTATGCAACAATGAGATTCGAAGTAATGGCGAAATTCGGTGGAATGTTCACTGAGGCACTAGAACGCCAAGGCAAAATATGCGTGTTTTTGAACGTGATATTTAGAGCGACCACATATCGTAGAAGACTATGTTTTATATCCAGTCATCGGTGGAATTCGCTGCAGTGTTGGGACGTAACGCTCGATAGCCTCTAATTGCTTTTGTTACTACAGCCAAGAATTCCACATTTGCCACACTTCCCTTTAGTACCGGCGATAATCGAATTTTCTGCAGCGAATGAATACTTCTTTGTACAGACTCTCTAAACGTATCCTTCCCGCGTTCATCAGCATGCACCGGTTAGATGCTCGACAGAAAGCGAGCGTTGTAGGAAGACAGCTCATTAACGTCTCACGAAAACTGCTCACCAAGGACTTTTTCGTTCAAGTGCGCTTTTCCGAAAATTGTTCTGAACCCGTTAGTTGTGCTTGCAATGACAAGCGCGCGATGCGACTAACGTCTCCAAACGCATGGCCTACAGTTTGGCATGCGAATCGCCTACAACAATCCAGGCATAGCCACATGGCTTATTCGTGAGGTTGAACAAAAATTCGTCACTGTTGCCCTCTTACAATCTCGTACCGTCTAAGAGCACAGAAATGTCCGGGCACGGACCGGTGGAAGAACGTCGCAGCTTTCGCCAGTTTTCGCCGAACGGTTCAACCGGTGCAGAAAAACACGACGTTATCGTATAGCCAGTCCGCAAATTCGGGTACAATGAAACGATAAATTGTGATCAATATACCGCACATTGCGGGAGCCCGTCGTCGTTTTCCACCCAACCTATGGCGTGCAAGGAAAATTGTGCTGCAAGAGGTTGGGCAGCAACGCCTTCGACAGGACAAAGCAGCGAGTGAGCTTTGGCATTGTTCGTCGCCGTTTATTCGGTTTGACGTGGGCTTGTTCTCTCTCTTACTTGCAAGCGTATTGTACTTTCTCCGTCGTTCGAATGGCCCGTATTGAGTCAACAGAATCAAGCGCGCCTTTTGGTCCATAGGCGCTATTGTAGAGGGGAGGCAGTTGTATAGCGCTTCAATTGCAAAGGAAAAGTCGCCTGTGCACCCTACTGGAGACCTATTATCGTGATGAAACCGCGACGCAGTTGTAGCTGTTGAACGTGACAGCCTTTACTCACGTACTCACGAAATATGGAAGAGCCACCGGTAATCGTGCGGTCGGTCCTTTTGTGTGGAGATCGAATGTAGATTCTCCTATAGTGCAGTTTTGTCCAATGTGTGCATCTGCTACTTTGCAAGGCTAAGGCTTTTTGGCATTCTTCCAGTCGTACGTAATTCGAGAAGAAGCCCTGCTAAAATCATTCCGAGGAAACACCATCTCTGGCAATGGCGTACCCCTGTATAACCAAGACGGAGCTCAGGATGCTACAGTCCATACTAAACCTCTTTCTTCGTTGTCTGCCTACGCAGCGATTATTCCACAATGTGACGCGCTTGTGTCACCGAGGTTTCAATTGATATCCATCTGTTTCCTGTGACATTCGATTTAAAGATGATTAGTGGCAGGCGCATGTCGAAACCTCCAGTCGGTTTTTGCGCGCTTTGCCGATCTGCTGCACTTCTTTGTAGTAGTCTAATGCAACCTGCAGATGGCGCGACGCATAATGCTCGCGATCTAATGGCTAGAAATCAATATGAGGCACTCTTTGTGCGGTGCGAAATGCCGGGCGTGCATGAGTGTTTAATTTTACCAAAAGCGGCACGACATTGACCGAAAAGGCAGTATTTTCGTAAATGAGCAAAGATCCTTTCCAGCCAAAAGATGGCTTCTCATTTTTGGTCCCATCGTGGATATGAGTTTTCCAAATGTACACTTCTAGCGAAACAACACGTTTTTGCGCTAAACTGTAACGTAAGATTGTTGACAATTCGATGCTCATCGTAAGACATGCGAGCAACGAGCATTTAGAAGAAATTGGTTTTACAACGATGCGTGATAGTTTAGACAAATAAAAAATATGAAAAGTGACATGAAATGTAGCTTTAAAACGTTGACTTATTTTTAAATGCTGTGATGCAACTTATACATTTATCAATCAAGTTTGATTAGTCACTCCTGAGGAATCTAATTTGTACGCTTCTATTATACGTACTGTTCCTGTTGACATTAAAACTTCAGAGAGAATGGAAGAATTATTTTTTTTTAAACTCAATTTTAATTTCTAGAGCTACTAAATCGTTGTCCTAAGTACCACTTCTGTCAATAGCGTCCTCGACGCGGTGGGGGCTCGATGAGCAACGGTTTCTAAATGTATGAGTTATTTAAACTTCGATGGGGGATCTGGCCGACACAACAGATAAACGGACTTCTGTGTTTCGTTGCATAACAATTGTGTGTATATGGATGTGTGTGTTTTTGAACACTTAGATACAAGAAAGGTGTTATTTACGATTGATACATTCAAGGCAAATGAACAACAGGCAAAAGCCTGCGCCTTGAAATAGATCACTGACGAGGCGCCCATAATATCCGAGATTATGCAAATGTTGCCGTGCCAGGCACATTTAGCCACAGAGTGGAAAGAAAAGGGTGGAAATAATGATGTGTGTCTGTTACCGGTATCGGGCTGGACTACCATATTCTATCCAAGATGGCGGCACCGCGGTGTGTGTTAGCAGTCAGATGGGGAAATGGCGTGTTTGCGCTGATCGCCCGAAGACGCTCCCAGCGAGACGCAATAATTCATAGACTATGCGAGAATACAGACGTTCCTAGTTTTAATCATCCTACTCGGTCGTTTCGCATATATTGATGTGTATGTACGGCGCTAGGTTTAATTACTATTCTTGGGGAACCATTTAATTGGCATAATTAATCTCAAGAGCGAGACAAATATTCCTAATTTGTTGCGCTGCTGCATTTGACATCTGAGCAATCTAGTTCTCCGAGAAACTGGAAGAACTACCTCTAGGAACTCGCTATTAAATTAGATGGCATTTATTTCATCGAAACAGACATCCAGAATAGTAGAGATATTGAGATGAAGCGTCTCCCTTGAACGCACGAGCAGAATTATTGACATCGAAACCACTCGGCAATAGTCCGAGGTGTACGGTATAAATAATAAGCGTATAAGCTCACAAAGACCACAGTATAATTCCTCACAATTACACACGATACACTCGTCAAAACTCCGAAATGTATTCATTACAGTTGCTCTTGCGTTCTCCGGTAGATCAAAATCGTGCGCCGGCTAAACACCTTGCCTTTCACCGCAACCTGCCCCGCTCCTCTATTGTCATACCGTTATTTACGCTATCATTTAGGCCGGTGAGCGGACGTAAGTAGGATCACGCGCCTTCAGTGTTTCGGCTTAATCAGATAATTATGCTAATGCTTGTTAGCGCAGCACGAAGGCCACTATTTGCCGAGGCGACGAGCGCGCGAAATTGTATGGCGTCGAGTAGATCATCTGCGACCGGCGATTACGGCTACGCGCCATATATATATACATATATATATATATATATATACGTTTCCCGTGCCGTGGCAAATTTTGTGGATAAACGCAGAGGTGGATGTCACTCTCGAAAGCCCCGGTTACGGCCGCCGTCACGATCACTAAGCGTCCCCTTCTGCGTTCATTTATTCCCACCCATCCTCCAACGATTTGTCTCCATGCGGGGCCACCCATCGTTGTCTTGCATTTGCCAAAGCTTGCAGCGTATTGATTCCCTAACGTGTGCCTTATATCGTGGTGCAAGGATGTGCCGTATCGCCCATTCGCTGTCTCCCCCTCATATCTTTTTAGTTTTTGTTTCTTGTCTTCCTTGTCCAGAACCCTGCTCATGGAAAGAAACAAACTTTTCCTTTTTCTGCTTCCACACCAGCTGTATCGACCAGCCCCTGGTCCAATTCGGCCATATATCTTTCGTAAGGAAGGATGGCATTTATTGGCTTCTCCACGTTTCTTCCCGTTTCGTTGTTTGAGCAATTTAATTGATTAGCTGTCGTAATAAGCTGGCTGAACATAGAGATTTCCGCTCTCCTCGTAGAAGGGTTGCTCTCTCGAGTTCTTTTTTGATCACGATTAGTATACTGATCGAATACTGATAGCGCGTACACAGTGTGTGTGTCAGGTATAATTGCTAAACTTAGTACATATTATTATGGTGTTCCTACATTACGAACTAGCCCAGAGAAAATAAGAGAAACCAGAGATGTTTTATAGGGATTGTTGTGGGCAAAAGGACGGATATGGTAAACATGTCCACAACGATAGGGTCACGGTTTTGAAAAATACCATTCATAAGGATCACATTCTACAGCTGTGCACAGTGGTGAGATGAAACCGCAGGCAAACAACAATTCTTGCCTGTTTTTTTTTGACGTTTTAGCGCTACGGTCTTAGCGTTGTATGCGACGGTCAGTCGTGCCTTTGCGGCAAGCTGTACTCCTACAGGCGTAAGCAGAGAATTTATGAGTATATGTCATAGTGAATTAAATACTCGTTTACTTTTCAGACATACTTCGTCCTAAATAGCGGATCATATCTTCAGCCGCGCGTTTTCCGATATTATAAACACCCTCAACACTTTAAAATGTATTCCCATGATGCTGGAGGCAGGACGCCTTCCGCCAATGGTCGGAGGAAAACTGACGGATCTGTGTCGCACAAAAGCCATCGTTGGCTAACCTCGTTTATCATGTCCACGATACATAGCCGCTATTTTTCTAGAGCCTTATGTCACGCACATGGTTTTTGCAAGTTACCACTTCGTCATACCTGATTGTAGCTCCGGTGACTTCACTGTAAGTAAGCTGCGCTTACGAGCAAACATGCACGCTGAATCCGTCGTAAAGCGGCGATTTTTACTTGAATAGTGAAATCAATGTAGGAAAGGTATTTATATGATCCATGGCACGTATCCTCATGTCGCAAGTACTTTTTATCCGTACGTGAAAGGTTTTATTTAATTCGATTTGTGCACAAGTCATCTTGCCCTTAGCATGCTCTTTTCTACCGTCTATACACTACTGATTAAAGGCCGATAGGAAACGTTATTGCCTTAATTAGCACGATATGCTGGTACAATGTTCTCAAAAAAGTAGTTTTAGCGTCTTCTAAAAGTTCTTACTTTTAATTGTCAAACGGTGTGGCGGGGAGTCAATTTGTGTTTGCAATCGATGAAAGCTTTTTGCTGCGTTGCTTCTCGGGGCTGGAGCTCGTCAGCGGCAGAGCGAAAAGCAGGTTTTGCATCCTCAATTCAATTCCTTGATTTAATCACAAGTGAAGAGTCGCGCATGTAACTTGTTTTTGGTACGACAAGCCGTACAAGTATGTTCATCGACTTAGGAAATATTCGGCTTAACCGTTCAGTTGTATAAGGCTGTACATACGCAAGTACTGAGTAACATTAAGGTCTCTACATTACAAGTGAAGTTCTTAACCTCGGATTGGTCGCCCATCATTAAAACCATAGCAGCCTCTCGTAGAGCGCTTTTACCCCCTGCAGGCGACCCTCTTTCTTTTCGCGTACATCGACTTCACTCTCTTCATCCTCATTTATAAACCTACTCGGACGCCGAGTTCGCCTGTCAGTGGGATCCAGAAGCCTACTACTCATACACGAGAGAGCGACACGAATCTACTGTAGGTAACGCGTTGCACAAAGAAAGTAGGTTATAGCACGTTCATTGCCCGCGGGTCACTTCCCTGACATGCATTACCGTCGACCTTTAGGTCGCCTAATAGCATTTTATGTCAGTTCAGATCTGCATTAAAGGAATAGCATTTAGGTCTTTTTTGTCATAATTTAGTCTTACGTCTTACGTCTGTTCTTTATTGACCCACATATTGACCGCTTTGGTTTTAAATGTTCACATAAGTGAGAACTTACCTGAAAAGTATTATTAAAGACCATTCTCTGGTTAAACATGTGTCTCTGTAAACATGTGAATTTTCGTTCCGAGTACGCCAATTTTGCCTGCAGCAAAGCTTTGACGCACATTTTTACATATGACTATTATTTGACGAACATTCCAATTAGAATATCTGATACACACTCAAGTGAATGTTGTTTTGAAAATTGATTCAAAAATACAAACACTAAAAACATCCTAGCCGCATTCAGTCATATGCCAAAACACTCCGACACGACAACTTTCTAAAAAATTGAAAATTGGGAAACCTCAACGGCAAGCGATTTCGTAGATTTTTGAAAACCGATTACGATTTTTGCAACACTTAATATATTGCAAATAATACGTAATGTACTACAAACAAGTGGACAATATGATTAAAATAGCAACACGATAAATTATATAAATTGAAACAGTAAAATAACCGATAACAACAGTAACATATAAAATCGGTTTTTCTCTGTGCAATGGGAAATCGGAATGAATCTCAGACCTACAACGCAAATGGTACGAATCGTAAAAAGGAAAATCCCTTTGTGATTTTATCGATGGCGTGCTTCCACAATTCGAGAGAGCTTTCATATTGCGGAACATATATGCCTGCTGATCTTCAGGGCCAAGCGACTTTCCTCTACGAGTTTATAATTTTTTAATTAAGTTACGTAGGTAACGTAAATGATAAACGGCTTTCTTCGTTGAATGACATAATTTAAGACAAAATATCGGCTATCCTTCTCTGATGATTTGCGCAAAGCTTGATACCCAGGGCGATGATTGTAACAAATTGGAGACGTGGTGTGTACTTAAACGTACTAATCAATTAAGCTCTAATTGATTAGAGAAAATCTTTGATCTATACTAAAGTCTGACAAACACTATTATTATCGACAGTTTGTACATTTTAATCTGAATATCGAAATAAACAATGTAGAATTGAATTTTTCCAAAAAAACTGAATCTTTCTCAGTGATCGTTGTTGGCTTTCAAACGCCGCATGTTTGACAATTGCGGAGTTTTATCCGTCACGATATCTACCACGAAGTTGTTTTTTCACAAAAAAATCAGTTTATTTATTGGAGGTGATTCTTGCTTGTGACCCAAAAAACTTGATGAATGTGAAACCCTGCTAGATTTTGACGACATCGCTTTGTTTCTAGGAAGACCCAAGGAAGATGGAAATTAGATATGGACGTCACTAATCCGGTAATTTAGGGAATATTTAGCATTTGTTGTTACAGACGCCTAATCTCAGTCCTCAATTCGAAAATATTTGAACAGTTTCATATTTCAAAAACCAAGCATCCTATGGTCCTGGGAAGAGCGGTGTAAAAATCTTAGTTTCCACTTTCTCCGGCCATCGAATGTAGAAAACGCTATGCTCATCCGGTTATAGGAGATTATATGGGTTAAATGTGCAATCGCAGCTTTTGTACATTCCGCTTAGATATTAAGCTCATGTGGGTGGGCCTAGCGCAAGGAAGGAGTGTGGAAGGCTAACCGCTTTGTTAATATTAACAGCGTTATATTGCACATTGGTAACGTCTCTGGGCTGGGTGGTTTGTTCTTAGACATCAGCAAAGGGTTACTTCCACTGGGAGAATGCTAAGAACGAAATCACTCCAACTGTAGCTCGCTCTCAACGACCCATGTATCCAGGTAAACCGCCACTATCCAGCCTACATCAGAAATGACCCCCTAGGACGTCTGGGTTTTAAAATATCATTCCTAAAATTTAAATATGAAGAATGTCCAGTTTCATTGGAAACCTGTGAAGTTTGAAAAATGTCGATCGTAAAGATGCACATTTCTTTCGTAAAAGAATCGAACATTAATGGCATCTCGTGCGGCCAATTCCTCCCACCCGTTCTCCACGGTTTCGTGTTTGTCTTCTTTCTTTTCCAAAAAGCCCTTCCTTTGCTGCTTCGGCCAGGAATGAGGCATCTCTGGATGGCCCCTAGTGCCCCTAATAATAGCACGCCAAGACTAGCTCGATCCACCGCGTTCGTATATGTTGTTCGCTGTGACGCAATACAATCTAACACCACTTGAGTACCTGTAGCGTGTCGCCGATACGGTGCATCGATACCGGGTACGGACTGTGATCGGCGGGCGGCGATATCTACATGTTATTGTCGACCATGTCTAACGGGCCGTCGCAGGCGTTGAGCAACGACTTGGTCGGTCACCTGGCCTCTGACACCGTTTGCTTGTCACCTCCCCCCCGCATTCGAAGGAGTTGATTGGTTGTCATCGTCTTGTTGGTATTCCTTTCGGGCGGGGAACACGGATGGGGTGATGCGGAGTTGACGGCCGCTGTTGGCTTCCACTGCGCGTCGCACTGCATCGAGTTGATGTCCGGGCTTCCGGTCGGCTGACTCGATGCCGGCCAGCGGTAAGTACAGCTCTTGAGGGAACTGTTTATTGAAGAGTCGGTGCTTCTTCATGAGCGGTGGAACTGCGGCGAACACTAAGAGCCACACAGGTAATGCCTACACGCGAGCAACTTGACGGTGGTCATACGGTGACGATACAAAAGGACGGAGGGAGAGGAGCTGCGGTCAGCAGGAGCCAGTCAAATATTTCCTATGTCAGGAGTTCGCCTCGCATTGGAAAACGACTCCGGCACAATGTCGCATATCATTGGTTACCGATTGCGGACGCCCACTGGGGCAACACACGCCGAAGGAATATAAACAGCAACGGAGGTGCCAAGAGGAAAAGGCTGAAAAAGGAAGTTTGTACCGCGCCTGTCCAATGCTGGTGACAAGTGGTTGTGGCCTACGCCCCCCTAGCCGCTAGCCTTTGTACGAGAGAAGATCAGCAACGAAATAGTGGCTAGTAATAATGCCCGTGGGCAACTGGGCGAACGAGAAGTGATTGATTGACATCAGTGCTTATCGCAAAGCGCAAGCCGTTTCCAAGCTAGACGATAGACCAACACTCGGGGAGCGCGTTCGTCTTTAATAAAACATTCGGCAAAACATGGATTTATGTCAGTGTTATTACGAAAACACGTCATACACACACACACAGACATATATACACACATACTTTGTGCTATTTGAAAGTACTTTAAAAATAAAATTCTTGTTTGTGTGCTTGAGGATGTTCGGTTGAGGATGTTGTTGATGATATTTTTCGCTCGAAACACTAAGATTTCGCTACATTCTAATAAAACGAATAGCGACCTGCAATTGCGCGTATTTATCGCTAAATGTTTCTTCCCCCATTGATATCACAAATTCTACCAGTGCGATACATCGCCATATGATTGGTTCATTCTACATGGCACGTCTGGAAAAAACGAAAGCAAATTGCATATCATCGCTACAAGTTATTTTATGCAGATGATAACACGAACGAGCCGAGTGTTTTCATGAAATGCGCGCCGCGCATGCCTTTTAGCGAGCTGACTTCCGGCCGAAACAAGACAAAATGCGCCTAACCTTGTTGTTCATGAAGGACGGTCTAGCCAATTTTGAACAAGGGAATGAATATGCCCCCGGGGACGGCTGATACGAGGAGAAAGCGGAAGGTAGACGAAGGGAGCTGAAGGAGAAGATTGTTAACCAAAGCTAGATTTCCTTCATGAATGCGCGAATGGAAGAAATGGGCCTTCTACAAGATGTCCCAGGAGATGGGCCGAGCAGCAGCCTCATTGTTCTGTGCTGGTGGGAGAGAAATCTTCGTATGATTTATACGTTCCACCTCGTTTTCATGTTGAAAACTACCTCATTCCTACATACTTTGTAATTCCTACAAAAGAGATCGGTCGTACGCGAGTTGCCGTACCAAAAACAGGCGTTCATCAAATAGAAATACATGCTGCTCATCGGACACATGAATACTACTAGCCTAATTTTGTTCGTTCGCTAACGACAGCTCAAGAACTTGCGCATGCAACAAACGTACAAGCATGGCCTGTTCTAGTTTCGAAATGAAAACTAAGCGTCTGTTATCTGGTAAACTATTTCAGGAGGCAAATGGAGCGTGTACAGCAAACACTGCTGGTATCGGCCATATTTCCGCAATTTCGCTAACGCCCTGGCAGTTACGAAACACGTCAGAGATTGGTTGAGATAGTTAACATCAGCTGAGACAGCTGAAAGGTTAGCGTCATGTGCGCGAACGACAGGCGTACGCTTTATTCGTGTCAAACTCGTACGTCCCTAAGCTTTTGATGTTCCACAAGCCACTACAGTGGACGAGTGTCGGTTAGGGCTGCGTTCTCTCACGGGCTGATTGGTTACGATTAAACTTAGCTGGACCGTTTGAGTCGAACTGTACAAGTCGGCCCGTGTCGCTCTGAAGGCCACTCGGCAAGAGCGTAACGAATCGACGCTAATTTCGCTGTCGCGGATTCAGGCTTCCCTTGGGAGTCTCGCAATCTTTGCAGTGGAATCGTTCCGAGAGAGTGGCGCGCTCTCGCCGCCTGGAAGGCCTGCTCATGGCGACATGCAGAATTAATTTGCATCGCTACATCAGGCATTACAACAACATTACATGCATTACAACAATTTGCTTACGGCACTGGCGTTTTTCAACGGCTAACGCGAAAAGGTTCTTGGGTCCTGTTTTGCAGAATATTTAACTCATTCGTGGCTTTCCCGCAAAGTCTGTCACCTTCTTTGGAATGTCGGACTTTTGGGACTTGTTACGGTTCGTTGAAACTGACGCCAATGCACTTACAGCGACATCTTTCTACTATGAGGTTCACAATATGTTACCGTCGAGCATGCGCAAAACGCCAAGTGAGAAGACCAATACCTAACTTCTCGAGCTTTTAATGCCGGTGTGTAAGTCCGGCGGAACCAACTCCATTTTACACTGTGGTGATTTATCATACTCAGCTGGAGATTCGCGTCAGCCCGCTAGAAGCGGCGCTCCACGCGCACCGCGCCCCCATGCACGGACAGGAGGCGAGGATTTCGGAAGATTTCTCCCTCCTAAGAACCGGCCGTGTTGTATGCCATCACCGTCACTCTTCGGCATTCGACTTTGCCGCGGCGTCACCTTGCGACTGCGCACTCGACATGTGGACTCAGATGGAGAAGTGCTTCTGAGCTCCGGCTGGCGT
>MNPL01009851.1:0-33698 GCA_002081605.1 Tropilaelaps mercedesae | reverse complement strand
TGAGCGGCGAGTACGACGCCGTCTTGCGGCGACTCCGGGTAGCTTCGGGCCTCCGCGGCGCAGCCGGGTCGGGCTCGGTTCCAGTGACGCTAGCCACCAGCGGAGCGTCGGCCAGGCGGTGGGAAGCTGCCAAACTTGTCGCCGGCTAAGACTGGACTGTCGCTTGGGTAGAGGGACGGTTCCCGGAGTGGTATCGCCAAGGGTTCTTGGCTCGCGCCGGGACCAAACGTCTTCTTCTCAAGGCGTCGCCCTGGCGAGTCGACCGTGAGAGAACGCATTGCGTTTCGAGCAAGGATTAGTTCTCCTTAGAGGGAACAGTACTCCTAGACCGGGTGGAACCCTGACTGTATGTAGAGAATAGGCAGGGGCGATAAGCGAGTCGTTTGCCACTGTGTGACTGGTACGCTCGACTCGGCAATGGAGTTTACGGCCAGTAGAGTGTACCACAGGATAGATTGTCGGGATCTACTCTATGGCAGTGGTGATTTGATATAATGATAATCATATAACTAATGAAAATTAGAGACTCTACAATTGTCCACGTAGGCATCCGTTTCATCCTGTTTAATCCTTAGATCCTGTTTAATAGGTGTTTAAGAACGTGGTAAATTCATTTGTTGCAAACGCGACAAATTGCCAACACCTGGAATGCTCCAAATGGCTTCAGGCACCAGCAGCCGCGTAGAATACGAAATAGGCGAAATAAGTTTAATGACAGCAAGTCGTAGTGACAAGATGTGCCACGACAGCCAAGTGTGTTCAACAACCTTTGAAACTTCTCCAAGAGAGTAGGCGCTCGACGCCTACCTATGGTGAGCTCAATTACTCAACCCGCCGTCATGTCAGCGTCTCCGCTAATTTAGCGGGCGACTTGTCGAATCAGGACAACGACAACACGCCGTGGTGGCGCGTTATTCTTGCCTTCGACCTGTCCAAACAGGACGAAACCTGCCGTAACCGAACAGATAGCCGAGGTGACTGAAAAATCGCGTTTTTCGCGTCGTTTCGATGACCGGAGAACTTAACGAGGTCAGGCTAGCCTACACATGAGCTCGGCACTCGCCAAAACGAATGGATTACGTGGAGCGCGTCATTCTCATGGAAGGGTGGATCTTGTTAGTTGGTAAACGACGACCTGGAGCATTTGCCTTGAGGCAAACCAAGCTAAAATGCAATTTCACGGGATTCTTGTGCGTTTGTTAGGCGTCTATAAGTACCGAATGACTACATCTGCAGTGCAGGTAGTCACAGGTGCCGACCTCAAAGCATGATTCATATTGCAGCCTCACTGGCCAACTCATTAATGTCGCCCAACGATCGGGTGTTCATTTTTTAGGACATGTCTAACAGCGTGTCAAAACTAAGAATTTTCTCCTGCATAGGCTTTTCCCGGTCAGGCCTTGCCCTTTCCCGCCGGTCTAGTTGAGCGCGCGTTAAGTTGGCATTGCTAGATCCTGTAAATGACATCCCTTTATTCTCTTTATCCTATATATAGGTTTATGTATGTGTATATATGTATATATATATATATATACATATATAGCGATGTTCATGGTAATGGCCGACTGAGCCGTCCAAATAAAACGGATCCCCATAGAGGGCCCATAAACCGCTGATCGTGTCGATGATCCAGGGTATTGATGGACCTTAGGCTTGAACACACCACAAAATACTTTCGCTGTGTCAACGCTTTCGTCCCACACTCGTGCCAGTACCAGTCGTGTCCTGCAAAGCTTATGTGTTTATTTTGCTTCTCCTCCTCGTAGCACGTGCATGAGGGGTAGTCTTTATGGCAGGCATTCGTAGTGATTCCGCCAGGAGAAGCCGTGCGTCAAAGAACAGCCTGTGTGAAGAAGTTCGCTTCTTCCCAGCATCTCTGTTTGACCTTATGGGCGCGTGTCTTCATCCGTGACACGAGGTGTGCGTTAGCTGGCGGTCGTTGGGTCGCCTATTTTGCAAGTGGTTGATTCGGTCGACTGGGCTATCGCCGTCAACAACCATGTGCTCGTTGCAAGAGCCCTTCGCGACCGTAACGGTGGCAGCGGACATGCGGGGGGTTGGTGGCCCACTCCTGGGGGTAGGTCCCTCTGAAGACACCATTGTCGCCAGTGTGTCGCCATCATCAGTGGCCTTGCTGCGGCCAGACGATGCTCGACCGATACGGTCATGGTTTACCAAACCGTCTACGCCATTCACTACTACTGCCGTATGGGACTCTGTACACAGTAAATTCGTGTCCGCTTCGCAAGAAAAGGTGCGTATACGAATTCAATGGCGAATTCAGCGTATATATTTTTTTTTTCAACAAAATATGGAACAGGTATAAGTCTGTCGCTAAGATGTGGAGTCTACGTCATGTAAGAAACAATATTTTATTAACCCAAGCATAATATCTATCCAAAGCTGTATTTATCAAATGTGTGTAACCTCCTAGCTCTTCTTGGCATTATCTGTAAAACTTGACAGGTTCTGGCATGGGCAAACTCCGAGAAGGTTGTGCCCTCGTTCGTGGTGCACTGTCACAGCGATGTCCTCTGTTTGTTGCCGTACTCCGCTGGAGTGGTCGTCGTGTGCAAAAATGGCTTGGCATTTCCACTGCAGTATGAGCGACCCAATTGGGACGTACACATGACACCTTCCGTCAAAGGCACCTACACTTGGGCATCTCTTCTTGAAGCTGACGGCGAGGTGCTTATTCTGCTTCGAGCCGAAGACGGCAAAAGCCTGCTCCGCTTTCCTCTGAGTGACAGCAGCACCATAACGGTGATCAAAACCCCGGCGAAATTCAGCGTGACAACGTGCTGTGTCCATAACAGCACCCTCTTTGTTGGCAACAGCCAGGGCAAGGTGCTACAGCTCCAGGGCAATGCGCTGACAGCGTCGAAAATCGACCTCAAACTCGAAGCACCTGACCATTTAACTGCTCTGTTGAGCTGCGACAGGGACATTTTGGTAGCCAGCCAAACAAAGGTGTCCCTCTGGGACGTTCAGTTCGGCCTGATGAAAACCAGCATCGAAATATCGTTCGCTCCGTGGCCGAACAAGGGCTTGCTGGTCAACGGCAACAAAGCGCTGTTCGTTCACACATCACTGATGGTTCTCCCGGTGAGGATGCAGAAGTGGTCGCTAGCCGCGCTCGCCGGCTCGAAGAAGCGCAAGTCGGAGAAGAAAGCGTCGGCCTGCGTCGACCTGTGCAACAGCCTAGCCAACCATGTCGAGACTTGGTCGTTGGCGGATATGCAAAAGC
This sequence comes from Tropilaelaps mercedesae, assembly GCA_002081605.1. NCBI lineage: Eukaryota > Metazoa > Arthropoda > Arachnida > Mesostigmata > Laelapidae > Tropilaelaps > Tropilaelaps mercedesae. Next base: position 30,451 of record MNPL01009851.1, on the reverse strand, counting down.
AGCTCCAGAAAATCGACGATCTGTCGGAGACGCTCATCGCCAAGTGTTGGCGGCGAATCCTTGCGGTCGATCCGACTCAACAGGCTCTAATCACTCGGCTGATCATGGCCCGACACGAGTGTCGCACGTTGACAAGCATCTTGCACGAGTCGATGTCGCTGGATGAGGTCCAGCGCTCAATAGATTTGCTGGCCGGCTGCATGGCCGGAGTGACCTTCGCCCAGCTGGGCAGTGGCGTGCTGGAGGCGCTGATGGATTGGTCCTGTCATCTGGTTGACGCCCATCGAAACGCGCTGAGGGTCAGCCTACGTGCCGAAAGCGAGACGACGAGTGCGTGCCTACTCAGACTCGACCAGAGTCTCGAACGGATTGAGGGCCTCAGCAAGGACCTTCAAGAGGGGCAGTACAATCTCAAAGTGGCGCTGGACAAAACTGATCGGGTTACAGCCCCCAGGGAACGGCTCTACTGGGTCGAGTCGTGGCCGCTGTTGAGTAATAAAGCTGGCTAGTAGGGTGGGTAACTGTGGTCGTGTGTGCTTATTGTGTGCTGCTATTGGACTTGTCTCGTGGGAATGCCGACGGGGACATGTCGCCCACATTTTGGTGTAGAGTTTCGACCGAGCGGAGTCACATAGTACGAAACGATGTAGCTGCACCCGGAATCGATCTACTTAGTACAAATTTAATGGGCGCGAAGTTTCGCCGACAGTTGCGCCTATGTTTAGTACTTAGCGCGGCACAGAAAACAATGTTCTTCGCCGTCATATAATTCATGTAGATGAATTTAATTGAAGGCGACGGAAGTCCTTGCCTTGTAAGCTGTTAGTACACATTCATAGTGGATGAGCTTAGGCTATGGGGAAACAAGTGGGCCAGCTAGGTTGAGAGGGGAGTGATAATTATAAAAATAGATAGCCAATAAAAGACACGAACGTGAGTAAACCGGCTTTGCTAATGAGCGTAAGAGCATTAGAGCTATTGCGTTTAATGTTCATGAAAGAAGTGCATTCATTAGTAAGACCAGAAGCATCACACGTGTCGAATTTTTAGACTATGTTGGACCGGCTCGAGAAAATGCTCTCATAAATAATGCGAACTAGACTATCAACTATGACGTTTTTCTATGTTCTACCTCTCAGTTCAGGTGCCAAATCGTCCGAAAGAACCATCTTGGACGTTGAATGTGTTGCTTTTTTGTTATATATATCTATATATAAATAGATCTATATATAAATATATACATATAGGAGATATATAGATATCTGCTGGGGCTGCTCTGTAAGGCTTCGCTTACTTCGGCAATCTTTACGCCGTTCAAACTTTGGTGGTGATGTATTCGCCACCACGAATCATATTACCAAAGACAAACGCCCTCATTTCTGAATTCCGGCCCCGCTACGTATTAAAGGCGATTTTACTCGATAGCAACCAAACGCGGCCTGAAACACATTTTCAAGTCCACCATCAATCTCCATATACAATCGCAAAAATAAGGGAATTAGAGAAACAACTGTATCTTTATTATACAGATTTAGCCGCTCTGTACAGCGTTAGCGGTCGACCCCACTCCGTGACACCGAAGTACTGCACAACCGTCATATCACAATCGTTGAGGATAAATTCGTCAATCTTTCCTAGAACGTTACTTTTCCACTGGAGATCGTCAATGTTTTGGAATAGGCCCTTCTTCTGACGTCGCATTCGGCGCGACGCGTTCCGATAGCATTTCCAAGTCTGCGGCTCGACAAGTAGATAGTCACATCGCGATGTGACGCACCGCAGAAATCGCCGAAGTCCCTCGTCGCCGTGATTGAGGTGTACCCACATCGTGACGGCGAAACAGAAGCTAATGTCGAAGCGCCCGTCAGCCGTGAATGTGTCAACGTGAAGCTGACGCTCGGCGTCGTGCATGAAATCAGCAGTACGGAACTCCACTTCGCCGTAGAGCGTGCCAAGGGCGCGAGTTCGATGAGTCGCTCGCTTGATGAGGACAGGATCGAGGTCGATGCCGAGGGTGCGCAGCGGCCGGCCGAGCTTGCTGAGCTGACGGTGAAGCTCAATCGTGAGATTACCTGAATTGCAGCCAACGTCAAGCGCTGTGAGTGTGCATCGATCACCGAGTAGTGAGGGCCAGTTGGGGCCTAGTAGGCTTAGTCGTCTGGTGGGCGGGTTGAACTCGTAATAGTTGTGGAAGTTTCCGTAGAGTGATGTGCCTACAAGACAAGAGAAAACACAAATTATTCGGTTTGGATGGCTTGCAAGCGTCTCGGGTGAGGTTGCATTCTATTAAACCAATAGTCGGGGAGTACAGCGATGTGGGATTGTATTGATGAGGTAGACTTTGCTGTACGTCATGTGTAACGTGCATAACTTCGTGCAACTAAGTAATAGCGTTTCCAACTAATAATTTTCGTGGAAGGTTTAACAAGCTTCGGGTGTTTTCCGTAAATAAAATGAAGAAATTACAGCTAATCTGTGTCAATTCGGCCAGTCCATAATTTTTTTGTCACTTACGTACAGCTTTGTTTGTTTTATGACCAGAAAAAATCATTTGGAATTTCACATTTCTCAAAGTCATCTACCTCGCTGTCAACATAAAGCTTTAAAACAAGTTCCTCTCATTGAAAAGACAATATTTAGTTCACCTGCGCCATGCGAGATATTCTCAATGCTCCCTGGCTGGTTCACGTGGTTGTCTCCTGAGGCGTCGGGAGCTCCCATGAGTGGCTTTCGGAAATTTGTTCCCAAACTACAGACATACAGCACATTACTACGACGAATGAGCAGAGTTCGAGAAAATATCAGACCATTGTAAGATCTTAGCTAAAACTTATACCACAGTATGGAGAGCACGTGAACTAACGTACAGCATGCACAACGATGCACTGTAATTTCCCGCATTAAAACAGTAAATTCTAAGCTTTAGCGACCTGGCAGCCCGCGAAGTCTACACATCAGCTGGCCACCACCAAATGCTTGATGGAAAATCCCAGAGCAGCGTGAATCGTACAGGGCGTGTATGTGTTGCTTGGCAGTTCACTCTAGCCGAGAGCCGTAGGAACGAGGCCGTGTCGCATAACATTATGAACAGAAACCAGACCTAATAAAGAGTTAATACAAGCTACAGCTGCGACTATCTCTGTTCAATGTGTTAAATTGGATTTCGCTTCAGGCAGGGCACGGAGGGAGTTTACAAGCAGATAGTAAATGCTCGATGCGGAATACTTGCGCATGTAGAACTTTTTTGACCTAAATAAATGCTTTATTAAGCTCTCGAAAATCTTTGTCTTCCTCAAACTTCCACAGACTTCCTCAAAGATCGTTGCTGTTTTCCACTTGCATATCAAAAAGCACTTACGGTTATTTTGTGGACACTAATAAGTCGTGCATTTCTATATTCTGAAACAAATTTCTATTCACCAGAAATTAAGCAAAATCTCAAAGTCAGAGAGAAAATGCACATTGAAGCTTTATGTATACAAGACAATTGTATATATTCACACCATCCGTAGTCATGATTCCTTCTCAGATATCTCGCAAAAATCATTTGGTCTGCTGTCGAAATAAATTCCGAAATAGATCTTCTTGATGGATGAGGCTAACACCATGACATTTCGCTTAAAATCGAGCGAAAATTGAAAGCAGTACGAAGCGAGGTCGGATAAATATAGCAAAGCCTTCTGGTAAAGCTGCCTTGGCAAGTTGATCCATATAAGATTGAGGTGTCATTCTCGCGCATTGGTTTCAGCTGCGCGACGTACGTTAGGCTTGCGCGAAATTACCATCCACAGTCTGAGTTTCCCTGGCACTCGCGTACTGGGGTACGCTCGTCATTGCGCCCATCTAAATCATGCCTTTTCTCTCTTATTTCAAGCGACTCACCTTTGACTTTGGCGTGTTAATATTCGAATGGCTCTTTCAGAGATGGCGTTATCGCCGTACGCAGCGCAAATGTGGCAAGCCGCTTTGCTATCTTAGTGGAAGGCAAAAAGAAGTTGAGGACCATACTGTCCTCTCTTGGCAACGCTTGCCTCCATCAGGTGGCATAGCTATCTGGGGTTCAATGGAAAACGCCATAATTAGCGGAGGGAATCTTTCAGCTTAGTCACTCTACACATTGTTAACTTTCCTGTCAAAACCTTCCATCTACGACTATGCACTCGGTAACCGGACTCGGATCGAGTCGGGTAGCTTGCTTAATCTCTGCTTTAAAAGTGACGGTATTCTGCGGAAATAGATACGCATGACCGGTGGAGGTAGTCGTGTTGACAGTCAAATTCTGACTAACATTCGCCATACATTACCACCGTCATATGTGACCTTGCTTTAAAGCCATCACAGGGTTCTGTGCACCACCCGCGACTGTGACGTGACACGGCGAATGGTGAAAACGGCGGCAAGAACGTTTTACAGAACGCTATGTGTTCATCTTCGCCGCGTAGTCTCGTGTAGATACGAAGCAACGAAGTACGGTGTTCTCTCTTCATTGAGATCAATGTAGTGGTCGTGCGGGCATATTAATCAATAGCAGGGCTGGTGCCGCTACAACAGTAAAACAGGAAAATCAGCAGGCATTTATTTATTCAGAAGAAATGAACCTTGCTAAAACAATATAAAATTATAATCTTGCTTTCGACTAAAAAGACCTGTTCAGGTAGCTACGTACAATTCATAGGTTAGATTACAGAATAAACTCAATAAAGAAGAATTTTTTGTTTGGCTGCATAGGGGGAAACCTTGGTAGCTACGCGTTATTTCCCTATTGATTTTCCGCTAGGGCATAATTTTAGCCTAACCTCAGAATAACTCTTTGGCAACGAATGACTGTAACGTTGGCCCATCGAAGTGGTAAAACGTTGGGTTACCACTTCGCCGTCTCCAAAAGCGACTTGCAAATTCTCTGTAAAAGTAATTTAAGAATTATAACGATTTCTTAAATACCTATAAAATGACGGTGGTTGAGACATTTTTAAAGTTTTCTCTGTTGAAAAGGTGACGTAATGACAATTTTTTTGACAAATCGGTCAGGTCGATTATAATTATCTTTAATAATAATTATGTTGCTACGTCACTTCTTAAAAATGACATAACACTACTTGAATATGAGGTATTGCACACAAGTTCATCTTGACATAGTAATGGACAAGCGAAAATGTATGTGTGTGGGAAGTTCCGCGTCCAGCATTTATTCATTTCTGTGTGTAAAAAAGCACGCTTTTTTAGGATAGTTATTTTTTTATCCGTTTTGATGTAAATGACGGCTGGTGTGAAAACTGTTTTCTTCTGAGGCCTTCCTCAATTTAAATGAGGGCGTAAATAGACAAAACTGCGGTAGGTAAAACCCTCAGGTACGGCAAAAAAAGCCAAAAAAATATTCGTGCACCTGTTGTAATGAGCGCCAAATCCATTAAAAAACTTCAAATACTCAGAAAGCATGTTCTTGTCTTTTGCATATTAGTCCGACAAGCATGGAATTTCTGATACAGCTTTCTATAAACGCTCTCATCTGTATGAGTATTATTGTAGATCAAACTAAAATATACACACTTATTTCTACGCTACTAAAAAATTACTTTTATACCGTTCAAACTTAACAGTATAAATACTAAAAAACACTCGACACCAGTTATATAGCTACCAACAATAGCAACAGACTGAAAACATGCACAGTGAAATCGACTGATTCGTTTTCGTATCAATGTTGTCTAATTATAAGAGGAAAATCGCCTTAGGGTCGATGACTGGGACCTGCGTAGAGCAGGACGTAAACTGCCGATCAAAGTGCTCAAAAAATAAAGGGTGATGATGTACGACCAATGCCAGCCCGGAGTAAGATTTGCCGTACGATATGGTACCGTTCCAATCAGTTTCATATCTAAATAACGGGAATATAACTGATGGCGGGTGAATATCTCTGACATCTGTCACGTGCATATTCTCTCTGGCTTATTGGTGGTTTTGTAGAGATAGAAATTTGCACGGAGCATAACTCTGCTAGGCAACCAAAAGACAGAGGTAGATACCACTCGTAGTTATTTTTGCTTTATCATCACTTTGCATCGAATTGAGTGCTACCCGATTTCTCTCAACTCAACGCTCTGTCGCTTTTAACTCCGTCAATCCTCCGAACGAGGTCATCAGGAATATCTCAGTGTGTGTTTATGCTGACACGTAAAGCCTTATGTGCATATGTGCTTTTAATAGCGAAGAGAAAGTTGGCATTCGTCTTGACTGAGCAGGCTACGGCGCTAAAGTCACCAAAACATGCAGATAGGTCTCTCACAGATACTGAACTTGTGTGCCAGTAGTAATCACGACGAATCGTAAAAGACCTTAGACCTATTAGGCTTCTTTTCTGTTCTCGATTTCTGGCTATCTCCACAAAACGTTTCTGCCTTTTAAAGAAGATGCCTTCCCATATTTCTAGAGCTCTGCGCGCAGCCTAAAAGACCTGACTCGGTACCCCTCTGGCCATGTGTTCCCTTCTATTGTGAGCCACTTCTATAGCCAGTTTCACGAACACATTTTCAGCGTGCGTTGCAACGGCCCGATTTTCCGTCACGGTTCCTTTTCACCCCCCGGACCCCTTTATATTTTTCCCCAGAGGGTCCCCCATTGTGCTGGCCTAGTGGAGCTGGCGGTAATTCACCACCAGCACAACCACCTTCCGCCGTCGTCAGCAAGCGTCGTAAGAACATCATCAAATCGCCACCTCTATCGTGTATCAAGTACGACTATCATCACCGGCTTACTTGCCCGGCGGTAGTGGCGCAGCTGAGAAGGGTGGGGGGGCTGAGCCTTCCCTCACCGCCTTCGACGGCTTCGTCACCTCCTTACCTCGTCGAGCACCTGTCTACGGCCACGTTAGAAGAGTGGCCCCGTTAGTCAGCTGGATTTCGCCGCCCTGCTGCTAGAAGCCGCTGCGGCTCGGCGTGCGACTGGGCCCTTGCCCCAGTATTGCTTCCACAATACCGTTGTCTCAGCGCCCGACTCGGTCGCTGCGCCAGCCATGGGGCGCCCGGCCCGTACCAGCCATAACGCGAGCTACATGGCGCCGAGGTATTGCTTCCTATCGGGCCGGATCGGGCCTGCATTCTTCACTCTGCGCTTTGTGATCTTCGGCGTCGCCCTTCTTGGGACTCAACTCGGTGAGCTTCCCGAACTGGCTGTCCTTGACAGGAGGAACCTCTTCGGCTGTGTTCGAGCTCAATTCTCGTTTATGTGCTCGTGTGTTTATGGGTCGTGCGTGTGTGTGTTTGTGTGCGTGCGTGTGTGCGTTTGTGTGCATATGTGTGTGTGTTTGTGTCGGTATGGGATAATCAAGGCGACAGGAAGACATCGAGCGCTTGTGAAAAAGACAGGGGTAAGCTATTGAGGAAAGACTTTGACGCAAGTTCGACGCAGGACTCTCGTTCGGAGTCGCGTATGTGGCGAAATTGTTGGTCATCAACGAAAGGGTTCGATTAGCCGTAATGTGATAAAGGTTTGAACTGAACTGTTGATTTCGCTGGCTGAGGTCGTTTATTGTCTGTGTGTGAGGAATGGCTAACGAAAGGTGTCTATTTCGACCCGAGCTGAATCTGCATGCGTTTAGCATCGTATAACGTGTCTTCTTCGTGGCGTACTTACTGAATATGCGCTTACAGTTTATTGTCTTTTTTTATTGGAAAGAATTCCTTGATGACTTGTATTTTGTTTAATCGTTTGCTCAAGTCGAGAGTTTTTCACTGTTGAAACTGTGAATTGCCCATTTTAAGGAAGGGTCTTATCAGATGGATCTATATGATCAACTCAATGGGTTGATATTTTCGTCCGTATGTGGTTATTTTCCCTGTTATGACAAATAGAGTGAAACAATTGTGTATTGAATGTATATATGGAAATTTTTGCGCTAAAATCGCAAGCATTTTATGAATAGAAAGCGAATTGTTAGGTAGTTCCGGGTCGTAATTAACTTCAAGTTATAGCTCGCTCCATACGATGTCCTTATTGGTATAACTCGTTGGGCTAATAAATTCGATAGGAAGTGATTAAAAAATGAAAGGAAAACTAGTTCAATCGCCATTTTCAGTTCTCCAGCTTGAAATGAATCAGGAAGCGGGGACATAGAAGCGAAGCGGGTCGTAAATGCTTTTCCATGCTCCCACGACTTTGATATCTGACCAATGCTAGGCCGACGAACTGAACGCACAAAAAATTCACGGAGCTTACGGTTCAGACAACACCAATCTAGGAGGTGTTTCGATGCAGACCGGACACAAGGACTTCAATGGAGACAATTGTCTTTCTGTTGGCGATAAATAAGGAGAAGGGAAATTTCTGATATTCGTGTTTCGCGCTCTCTGACGTGCGAAAAGCCAAAATGTTTTCTCAGCGTAGCGACGACTTGAAGAGATCTGAATGGGTACTCTGTTTGGCTTTTAGCTGCAGGTTACGGCAGCAGACTGTTTTCCCCAGTTCATGTTGGACTGTACTGATCTGCAAGTATTTACTATTACTTGTAGTACAGCTATTAGTTGAATAAGAACGCGCATCATGTGAAAAACACCTGCTTGTATGGAATATTCGGTTGGTGGCTATGTGGGATAAGAATATAGTGAGGAAGAATTTTCTGCTTTCAAATCGGAAATTCCGTTTGCGGAAATTGCGTTTTCAAGCAGCAATTGACTCGTTGCCTAGTTCTTGTTGTGGTAAATAGACAAAAGTGTTTGCTGTGTCACCTCGCTATATGCGACTTGGACATGGGGTCGGGGCTACACCCATAGAATTGACCACACGCGCCTGTACGCACTGCGCAAACCCAGAGCGTCGCAGAACTCAGGAAGGTTGCTCAGTTTCGCGACGGCCCGACGACGAAGTTTATCACATCAGAGTGGAGCAGGCCTGGCGTCGCGGATTCACTCACTCTAGAGACCGCTGCCAAGTTCGTCGTTTGCCAACGACTTTCGTGCCATTCACCAGGCGACAATGTCGCTGCTTTTCACTCCGAATCTGTCTCTGTGTTTGCGTTTCACTTTTCGCTCTTCGCCGTCGGGCGAAATTTGTCGCTGACTCGGCTCGGTGGCGGCACGACACTCCGTTAGAGCGCGTCAAACGGACTTTCGCTTATCGTTGCCCTTGTCTGCCTGAAGTTTTTCACAGAATTTAAAAACAAAATAACCAGCGACATGTCCCACAATATGGTATGGTACTGTATTAGTAGCTAAATTCGCTATCGTATTCTGGGAACGTAAAATGCCGTTTAAGTAATGGCGTCTCGTTAAGCGATATCTTTCCAAGCGTGAAGAGGGACCAATCTGGTGTCTGATATGGCGTTCAGTCTAAAATGGCTGCGACGGTCAAGTCGAAAATGTTCTCGACGAAACGGGTTTTTTGTAGTCATTGCGGTACAACCGGCTATGCCACTTGCTAGGTAATTTCTAGTGATATGTTTCTCTGTCCAGGTTCTATCCAGATGAACATATACATAATCGCCAGCCGCATAACGCGCTAAATTCACTATTATTTACTTCAATGCCTACAAAAGCCCACTGACACTTGAAAAGTTCTCGAATTTCGAGGTATACTTTATGGGGACTCTGCTGAAATGCTTTTTTTCTCTTTCTCTTCTCTTTCGGAATCCTCTTCAAGAAATCTAACCTGACCTGACTCTTGTAGCTTACCCCTTACGGATCATAGACTCGTCCTCAGACAGAGAGCGTTGTCCTACTGCAGTAGACGCCACCGTTCGCGGGACCTGTCATGATGTATCCGAAGCAAAAAGACTGAATGAATATGGTGGTCTTTCTGACTCCATATCTAAAAGTAGTCAAAAACGTGCGAACGCCAAAACGACGACGACAGAGGCACAGAGGTGTACCCATTAACCCGTTGAAGCAGCGTCCACCCGCATCGACGCAACCGGGGGCATTGAAGGCCGAAGGTGCCAGTCCAGTGGTCAGCGGAATTGCATATGCAAAAAACTACAGCAGCAATATTGCCGTAAGACCGCACCCGTATTAGGACAAGGGACGACTAACAATTGCGACGGCCACATGCTGCACATTTTTGACTAAATAACCAAACCGCCAGGACCACATGGCTGGCGGTGAGATTTACGCTGGATCGGGGTAGCTCGGATTTCAGCGGCTGAACATTCTAACAACGAAGCGCTCAAGCAAACAGCCTCACGTTGGACAGCACTCTTGGAGTAGATGTCACAGGCTCTGGCCGGAAGAAAAAAGTACCTTGTCTTCGTTTTGTTTTTTTCTGATAGACATGTCAGATGTTTATTAGTAATGAAATACGTATGATATGGGGCTTTAAATGAGCTCGGACCGGTGAATGGACGGGGTAGAAATTCTGTTTCTAATGCTGAGGCAGGAATTGTTCAGTAAACTGGGACTTCTTCCACGTGTTGAGGGTAAACGTACATAAACGAAATCAGTACTCGCGGTCAGAAGGATTATTGCCTGACTAGCGAATTTAGTCGTGCAAAATTACTCCAAGAGTCCTTTAAATAGATGCGCACTACATATGGCTTGCATCTCCTTATGCTTGTATGCTAGTATACTCGTTGTTCGACGGCTTCTTTCAAGGCTTGCTTGCAGCCTTGACAGGTTTCTTTGCATGCTACCAGTTTCTTCATGGCGTTTCTTTATGGTGACAAATATGATCTGTTCTTTGTCGATATACATGCGTTTTGCCTCTAGATACGTCGAAAGCCGCGTCGGAAAAGCACCAGGGTCTGTACATTGGCCGGATCAACACATATTCTCATCAGGTGTCCGGCAATGTGTATGCTGTCGACGAGTACACGTTGCTGATTCGGAATTTCTTCTACGATGGCCTCGGACAGGACGCCTTCTTTTGGGCGGGCTCTTCAGTTCGGCCGAGCAATGTGGGTTTCATCGTGCCCGACGAGGAGGGCAAGTGAGTGAAATGGCTCTGTTGAATGTACCTGACGACCAATGGAATCATTTGCCGTAAAACATGGAGAATATTGTTCGTCTTTTCTATTGTTGTGCTCCGATCTAGTCTCGTGACGAGCGGTGATTCTGTGAAGATCTTACGGATCCGTTGGTTTTGTTCTGCTATGGCGGTCACGTGAAACGGCATTTAAGTTACAGGTTTCTTTGGGGTACTTAGTTAGAAGTGATGAAAGTGCCGTTGCTTTTGAGTATGTAAGTTCGTGTGACGAGAGCGGACCTATTGGACCTTTCTCTTCCTTACATTTATATCATATATGCCGGCCGTGCTGTTGTCTAAGATTGCCGTTAGCTGTTGTAGAGCGCAAACGCGCAGTATGATTTCTCTAACAAAAACGCTTCCTATCCTGCTTGTCATAACGTCATCCATGCGTTTAGGACGAATGTGCTCGAGCCGTACACGGACAAGGATATATTTATTCGTCTGCCTGATAAACGCAAAATCACTTCTATCAAGTGGCTCGCCGTGTGGAACCTCCGCGACAATGAGAACTACGGGGACATTTTCCTGCCCGACGGCTTCGAGCCGCCTGCACCGCGAAAACTCTCGGAGCTGACGCGTCAGGGAGCGGGGGTTCGCTCGAACACTATCGTCATCATGGACACGAAGACACTTTTCATACCGGAGTTTCATTTCAATGGAGAAAACAATGGTAGGGGAGCTCGCAGTCCTGAAAAGTTGGCGCTAATGCACTTCCAGCAGAAGTTAGCCATGCGATAAAACACTAACATGGTGTCTGTTTGCTGTTTATTAATTAGGTTGACATTTCATCGCTTTATAAGCGCCTTGGTACATGAGCACAATCGATAATGATGAACATTTTAGATCGTAAGAAAGTTTAACAGTTGAGGGATTCCGTCTAAAAAGTTGGTTTAGATGTTTGAATATCCGGCCGAACATTGTCGGTATTACGTAATCTGTTATTGGATGCTTTACACATGTATAATTGTTTTTTTCTTTTTTCTTTTATTTCGGAACGTATTGTTCACAACTATTATGTTACGTAGCGTTTCTTTCCATCTATATACACCGAACCAGGAAGCATCTCGTATCTACCTTGTTGTTTTCTTACATTTATTATTTTTAATGTTTCAGGTACCTATTTTTGGGTGGGGCAGGGCGCCCAGCCGAGCAGTGCTGGATTCAAGATTCCCGATGAACAGGGCTAGTGAGTACAATTTATGCGATACAATATATGGAACATACTACTTTGGATGGAGGCTGTATTTTTATTTAATCACCAAATCCTTTCTCACTTTCAATGAATCAAGGTCAGGGCACTAGTCATGCCTATTATTTGTCAGAATTCCGCAAAAAATGGGCGCAAATTTCCATGCTCTTTTGAGTCCAAACTGGGGTGGTTTTTATGATCAATTTCCAAGATTTCTATTTGGGAATGTATTATCGAGAGCAATTGCACCTAAGCAGTTCCTATTCTATGTTCTTGTTTGCCACAATACGCTGGGTGCTGTATCTTTTTGGCGTGGTATCGTTCATTGAGTAGCTTTGTGGTACACGTCTGGTATCTTCGTGGTACGCGGCAATACATTGGTACCTTTGTAGTACGTTGTGAGATTTTTGTGGTTCGCCGGTATACAATACTGCCTTATTAGATATTTTTTCATTGTTGTTGTCGATAAATACCGAAGTACACGCGTACTCATAGATATTGAAAGCTTTTATTCCGAGGCACCGATCCCAAGCCTCAGAGGATCTTCGAAACCCTGGGGCAGGATTCAGAGTCCTCGAATCCTGGCACTCCCAAGAGCACCCTACACATATGCTTTATGCCTATCAATAGACCAACAAATATATTTTATACTGTGTGCAAGTCAGACTGTATGCGGGCAAAACGTTCATGAGCAGAGGCATAACCAACCATGCCAGATAGTATACTATTAAATGATTGCATTAGCAGGAACAGTAACCCTACGGAAGAAGAAAGCTAATGTACGGATAATAAACGTTGTCTCAAAGTGGTTTTCGGTTCTGTTTGAACAGTCTCAATCCGATTCGCGCCTACCGGGGCGAATCCTTAACGTTGGTGCTTCCCGGAAAAATGACCGTCTTCGATATCGACTGGTTCTCGATTTGGAATGCAAACCTCTCCATTAACTATGGATCTGTACAGGTTCCTGATGGAGACGACATACCACCGAGTACGCTACAGACTTACGTGAGTGAAGCAAATTAATAATAATCAAATATGATAATATCACACTTTGCGGCATCTGGACTAACATAAAAATATTTATAGAACTATCAATTACCTATACAAATAGAGGTTAGATTAATACTAAGAGCTAACAAGCAACGAGCGCAAGCTTCTTGTTCGAGGATATCAAACCGGTCTCACAGTATGTTTTACATGAGACTCTTTACGCAAACAAAACGTACTTCCGCAAAGTAAATTTTGATTTCGAAATGTTTGGTATTAATGGTCTTTTATACGAAAAGCTTTCCGTGTTCCATTTTCTCCACAGCTTTTTTCTGTCTTGAAGTTGATTTAATTTGGAAACTAACCTATGCTTGCTAATACCGTAAGGTCAAAATTTTTAATTTCACTAAAAATTACAGAAAATTACTGAAGATAAGTTCATTTTTCCAAGCCCAAGTACCAGGTTGAATTCAGCACAATCAGTGGGAACGCATCAATACCTGTTATAGACTTTCCTCATGTTAAGGAACAAATAATAAAAGCGTAAATTTTTCGAAATTGTTTATTTCCCTTCCAGAAATGGACATCAAACTTCTCTAAAAAAAAGTATATAGCAAAGTAGATAGCGAGATAAATTGCGTGTCGAGATGTCATTACGAAATCGCACTCTTCCCTTGTACAGGGACTCTGCCGGAGGAAAACTTACTAATGGTTTCAGATAAGATAAAAACTTTTAAACCCAAGTGAAGTATGTAACACGAGTGAGATAACAGAAACGTATAATTTGTCGGTAAATCGCTCTTGTGAATTTACGCAAAACGGATAATTTGGTCTTCTATTCATATCAACATAAACAGAAACATTTCGTGAGGTAACATACGGAGAGTGCTCTTTCGTTTATATTAAACGATCTATTTCTCTGCACTTGCCTCTTGCATATAGCCGCATTTGCTTTTGGTTTTTACATTTCAGAAACACGAGTCGAGATTACAGAACTGCGAGCAGCTTCACGCCAATTTTCAGCTTCGCTGGGAGATCCAGGGCAGCTCAATCACATTCGAGTTAACTGGACCCATAGGTAAACTGATATCGCACTTCTAGGAACGGTAGTATCACAGAACCTTTAGGACAATTTGAGTGTTGACTGAGGCGTGCAAAAAATATATATATGCCCACTTACACACACACACACACACACAAACACATTCGATGTGTGTAATGAAACGAGGTAGTATTGACAAAATTGGACTTTTTGTCGATTTTTAATTTTTTAGCGGACGACGAGTATTTCGCGTTGGGTCCTTCTGGAGATGACAACTCGACTCGCACTCAGATGCTTCATTCAGATGCTGCCGTGGCATTCGTCGATGGACCCTACGGACAGGTATGGTTTCTACCTCTAGTAGGTTTCCCAAATATACCTTCGAATCTCTGGGAGATTCGAAAAGAACCAAAAAGCCATTTGCGTGTTCATCAGCTAACACACGTTTGTTCAGCCTGTTATATTAAACCAGTTTTTACAGTCGTCACAAGCCAGTAACGGCTTTATTGATATTGCAATGTGCAAGCTACTTTTATCGACGCTTCCTTTATCAAATGGAGCTCTACGCGTGTTTATATTTGTAGGTGGTTGACTATAAGATCGGAGGGCTCTTTCCATGCTCAAAAGTGCTAAGCAGTCACCAGGGTGTGTGTCCAGACACAGCTTTCGGTGGCGTCAACTCATACCAGATTCTCACCTTTAGCAAGGTCGATGGCTTGACAACAATCATCTATCGCAGGGACATCTTGCCAGTCGGTAAGACGGTTGCTCCAGCGACTGAGCTAAGCCGCATAGGCTAGCAGATCAATTCCTATGAGCAATGTAATATCGTATATTAAACATTCACATATAACGTAAATTGTTAAGACAATTTAGATTCCATCGCGCGGCGGTAACGAAACGTGCTCTTAGGCAATAAAATAATTTCGTATAATTAGGACCAACTAGTCGATGCCATACCCGAATTTTTGCCACCTGTGGCATCCTCGATCCATGGTGTTTGTTTCGCCTCTTCAGATGATCCGGGCGACCGAGTCTATGACATATCGCAACCTATACCTATTGTTTGGGCCATTGGTCGCCTCAACCACAAGAAGGAGCCGCTTTTCCACCACCTATATCCGCGGGGTAATGTATTTGTATACTTCGGATCGAAGACTAAGACTGACACGTGCACCGACTTCATCAAGGGCTGGCCGCCCACGCAACAACGCGGCACCGATGCGTCACCTCCACAGCCGTGGGGCCCGTTCAAGATCGTCGGTAACACAGTCACACAGTTTATCGCGAGAATCGGACCTTCGGGAGGCGCTAAGGGCTACTCGGGCATTACTGGTGAGCCTTGGGGTGGTAATCCATGACCACTCGTATGGAACATTTGACAGATATCCACAAAAGTTAGTATGTGTGTTTCCCGAGGCCTTCTGGTTGTAGACTAAGAATTGCCTGCTGCTGGGTATTGCTTAGAGTAGGTCTCAAGAGCGCAAAGAAAATATGCCGCCAGCGAGCTCGAACAGGCCGTTAGGGGTGGCCATAGCGGATTCATGTTTTTGCCGGCTAAACCAGCTGGAATTTACTAATTGCCGTTATGTTTTACTCCTTGATGGCCTTGTTGATAAAGCGAAAGCGTGCTAAATCCCTTTCGATAGCCGTAGATCAGCATGTGGGTAAGACTTCCTCCGGGCAAAAAAACACGACAAGGCGTGATTATTCTATACTGTAAAAATTTGCCATTTTTACAAGATTTGCATAGCCATATCTATTATGAAAACACAAACTAGTCAACTATCCTCGATAGTACACGGTAACACGGAACGACATATGAAACTGTTCATTAGGATAGAGTGCTCATCGTACAGTTCAGCATTGCGGTCTGGGCGACTGTTGGTGGTTAAACGTTTCGGCAATCTTCGTCATTGCATTCAGGTCTTCCCTCGCCCGGAGTCTCATGGTACATCAACGGTCTACTCGCTCCGGCGCTCTACCTCAAGCGCGGCCGAACCTACACGTTTAAGGTAGGCGTATGATTCCCTTCTGCTATTGTATTTTTCATTAACGATATCAGCCATTTTGCCTCCATCATCATCAAACTGTTGCTGTTTTGCCATTCATCCAAGCAATCCAATACCAACTTAGTTCCGACGAACATAAAAATTCCGACGAGCGACTAACATTAGCTCTGTGTGATGTTTTGCGTTTAATGCCGACATCTACATGTCTGTACGTTTTCAGGTCGAGGGCGGCGATAACCCTCACAATGGACGCTACTATCATCCTCTATACATAACCGACTCGAAATACGGAGGCTTCGCTCAGCTCACTGCCGTCGAGCAGAAGGACGCAAAGATTTACGCAGGGGTATCGTTCAACAGACAGGGCAAACCGCAAGCCAATGCTGGTGAGTGTTAAACGTAATCGGACGAACACAACGCCAGAAAACGTCAACTGCTGGATGATAGTCAGGCTTAAAAACGACACAAGTTTACACTTCCATTATTGTTCTGTCGAATTTTTCGATACATGATGTCGGTTTCTCGTTGCCTGTCATACGGGACGGCCATCAGCGAAGACCAGCTGGTGAATCTCAATGCCAAGAAAAGAAGCGTTGATAATTTCAGTTTGATATAGTCGAATCGGCGAGACTTCTGCTGCCCATCGGCCGCTGACGTTCACACAAGCTCATCTGTACTTTTTAAATTGGCCTGATTTTGGTTACAAAAAGCTGCGAATTGCGTCTTGCTATAGCTCAATTTTTTTCAAGTTTTATTTATGGCAGTCACGTAGGACACTGGCGTAGCAGATCGGGCACAGATGCGATACAGATCGTCGGACCTTTTTGTTAGGACACACTTAATTAAACCCTTTAATCAAATCCGTA
Organism: Tropilaelaps mercedesae; assembly: GCA_002081605.1. Taxonomy (NCBI): domain Eukaryota; kingdom Metazoa; phylum Arthropoda; class Arachnida; order Mesostigmata; family Laelapidae; genus Tropilaelaps; species Tropilaelaps mercedesae. The sequence goes on along the minus strand of MNPL01009851.1, from coordinate 13,405 downwards.
TCAGATTCTGCACCTGATATTAGCTTACGAGTGCAATAAACTACCCATCTACGACGGGTATTCCGACGAATCGTGACGAGTCGTCTGATCTAATTGTATGCGAAGCGATTTCTCCGCTAGTACTGCTGAGTATTTTACCGGTGGATTTTCAGCTATGCCTCAGAGCAGTGGCGCGAATACCCATAATATTCACTAGATTATAGAGCGCCGTTTCCATGCCTCGTGCCGTCCACTAATTCTGACACGTCCGTTGTGCTTGCCATAACTGCAGTTGGCCGCCTTTGTTCGTGGCTGTACAATAGTACCGAATCTCGACAAGCGGACAATTTTCCCACATTTCCGAAGTTCCGAGCTCAGCTCAAACTCGACTGCGATGACCGTGCCTCAGCCACTCTTCAATGGACGCCGAACGCGTCGACGCCCGATGTGGTTTACTATCAGGTAGGCAATCATCGATGAGACCTGCTCACGCCCGTATCACGTGCATGCTTCGCTAGAAGGGGAAGCATCCAGATACACATACCGATAGGATAGTAGAAAACTAGAAGACATCAACACCAACTTGACGAGCCACAAGCCACTATTTACTCATGGCCAGAGAACTAGCCAATCAATACGTCCGTTTGCTGGAGTAATAGACATTTATATAGTAAAAGCGTATATATAAAATTATTTAGGACGTCCTCCCACCATGGAGATTAATCTAGTCCTTGGTTTTCGCTGCAAGCTGTACCTGCTAGCGGAAAGTGTTGTGCCCCCGCGACGGAAGCTCGAGGGTTTTCTGCCACAACGCGCCCTTTTCTTTGCCTACGATTGAGCTTGCTTAGATGCGGAACAGTTACAAATAAACATGTTTGTTGATTCTGACGCATTATAGAGCTACAGCACGGGTAACATGGGCTGGAAAATCTATCTTCTCGACGAATTTTCGACAAGCTCCTAGTCGACGGGCAGGGACGCTGAACGGAAGTGGGGATGCCGCTGGTCTGTTTCACTCGCTGTACAACCGAGCGACCGCACAAGCATCGCTGGCACTCCTGCAGTCGCTGAAACGTCAGCTGATCAAACTGCCATTGTACATACAAGAATGGAATAAATTATATTTGAGCTCAGATGAGCGTGTCTGTGTTTTTTGTCTCTTTTTTTTTGTCAAAGAAAGTAGCCATTAAAGTGCAGCGGTTTGTTTTTAGATAATGCAAGCACGGTCGCTGTTTAAGGTTCTGAATTATAGGGAGGTGTTTGATTGCCATACGCAGGCTGCTAACTCAATTACAGGTCAGTGTGGTCTAACAAAGTAATCCAAAGAAACGAAAACAATATTTGAAGAGAAAAAATATATGTACTGGAAAAACGGGCACAACCTAAAAATATCCCAGCCGACCTCTGCGCTGAGCGGTCCCCGGCCGGCATATTGGGATTTTATTTTTTTTAGATATAGCTATATATTTTAATTACATACAGCCTACGATCCTTGGGTATTTGATAACAGTCTACGCGCAAAATGTTCTACGCAAAAACATCGTGTAAAAAGAAATTCCCATGATTGGTTTCAGTTACGTGCGCGGTATGGAGCTGCCTGAATCTCGCATGAAATCCGAATTGATTAACTTACGACCGGCTCCCGGTCGGACGGCAGCCACGGGTCGGCTTGATTGTGTTATGCCCGACGATTTCAAATGTGCGCTCCGAGTGCGCAGCTGGGCACCCGTTTGAATTTGGCCGCGACGCCGCTGTACCTGATGAAAACTCCCGTTTTCTCTGGACAAGTTTCTATCAGTTTCTTTCAAATTACAATTATTGTCCTGCAAAAAACTAAGCACCAGTAAAACGGCCATTTTCTTTGCGTTGAAACGCGGGTACGAAGGTTCGTACCGGACATATATTTTTCACATTTGAACCATCTCAATTGGATATGTACTTGCGTTTAGTGTGGGTAGAGGACGACTACATTTAATTTTTACAAGTCACTGGCTCAGGAAAGGATCGTTGAAGGAATTAGTGAAACAAGCCTAGCATAAATGTCCAAATTAAACGATTTTATTACTTGGACCGGTTTAGAGCGGCTAGAGATCTGCAGTTCGTTGCCGCTAACCGTTAGCGGACGCAAGCGACGGGCGACGGGCGACTGGAGTAGAGTTTCGCGTACTCTTCGGATGAAACGACCTACAACCACCTCAAGCCGGAGAAGAAAAACTTGAAAATCGTATTAAAAAACGATTAAAAAACGACCGATCTTCGTTCTGGTTAAGCGACGCTTTACTGCAAACAAAACAGACATTGGCGTGTGGATATCCATCACACGTGAGACCCTGAAATGGACACTGTCATGTGTCTTGGACTGTACGATACGAAACCTGTACTTGACTCAGCGATATTATGGCTTATTCAAAAATGCATGGTGTTGCAATACGTTTATTGTAGTTCACTTCTTTTGAGCTGATTTACATTCAAAACTATATAATTGCCTTCTGCAACAACGACTAAAGCACAATTTACTTTACGTCGCCAAAAAGGGACACTATATCATCGAAAAAACATGTCTATAGACGAATTCACAGCGTGCATTTGATATGTTTATAATATCTCATGATCTGCGTTTTGATCGCGTCTTTTTAATGACCTAATCGATTGATTACGCTCTGCTAACCTTTAGACTGGTGTTCAATGCGAATTAAGACGCTCCCCGTGTTCAAAGGTTTTACCTAACGTTTTCTCTATCGTGTCTCGTGCTCGCATAGCTTCGTGAGTCAGCTCATTAGCCATCAGATGCGGTTTTCGTCCCACGAAAAATGTTGCATCCCAATGTTGGAACAGCGCGCACTCATTGCGCGTCGTGAACGGCTTCCGCCCACGGCCGTTGTATGACTCTGCCCAGCAAAGCATCCCGAAGCCGCAGCATTCGTCGGCGGTCAATGAACGTTTCAAAACTAATTTTTACATTAGACTTGTTAGCAGCTGCTTGTAGCTTTGGGCTTTTTTTCCCGGCCCGACTAACGCAGTTCCGGATTCTTATCTCCTGCCACTGGTAGGCCGCAATCACGCCAAGAAAGCTCCACAGGCCGAGTTCAGGCCATAGGAATGAGGTGAACTCGATAACGGTCGCCCCAGTTTGCCAGAGCAGAAAATTGGAGAGACGCGTCTCCCCGGTCCTCACCAGGAGATCAGGATCGATGGAGTGTCGTGAGTACATCGCCGCAGACAGCAACTCTTCGCTGAACTCCTCCTCGCAGATGACGCCTTCGTCCGCTCCCGTAAGCAGGTCCTCGATGGCGGTGCACATCTCCTCACGAGCCGTGTAGCTGAGGGCGATATTGAGGATCTGTCCTCGGTGATGGCTTGTCGCTAGAGTGAGCTCTGCGCACGCTTGCTGAAGCGACACGGGCAAATAGGCGATATTCCCAAGGATGCGAAAGCAGACCGCATCTTTTTCGAGGGCGGTTTGATCTGCGAGGAGCTGGCGGAGAGTCCGCTCGGCCAACGCCAACAGAGACGTCACCTCCTTGTCTGTTCTTCTGAAATTCTCAATGGAGAACGCATACACCGTTACCTCATGGACGCCCAGCTGTCGGCACCAAAACAGGGCTTCGGACAACTTATCAAAGCCCTGACTATACACCTCAGTTGTTGGCTGGTGATGCTTTCTCGCGTACCGCCGGTTCCCGTCCATAATGAGAGCGACGTGCCGGGGTATATGGCCCACGCTCAGCACGCGGATGGCAATACGGCTCAGCCACGAGATCCCGTTTCGCCGCGATGGATTGTTCTTTGAAGCAGAACCCGCGACTGGCATGTTGTTCCCTCCGGTAAGCATCAGCTCACACTCACTGAGAACGAATGTCGAGGGTAATTTTTCGCTGGAAACAACCTGCCCCTCAGTGGCCACAGATGCCGTCACAACCGCTGGCTGATTAAATTAGATATGGTGCCGCAAGCTTGGATACGAACTATCTCGAGAATCCATTCATTCAGTTAACGACGCGCAACGTCTAACTAGAAGTAGATGGTGTTCTTGTCTCCGTGGTGTGCTACATGTGCTTCTTTAGAGCTTCTCTCCGACGATTAGTGTGAACGACGAGGCACTGCGAATTGCGGTTTGAAGTTTTCGGATGCGACAGCGCCCAACGCTAGCGACAATGATCCGGCCGATCTAGCTGATGGGTGCTTAACAAGCACTTTTTATGACATTTTATGGACATGCCCTACGCAAGACTCAGCTCTGCGCATCCCGTAAGGGCGTCGCTTTATGGGTTGAAGGGGTTAAATAGCTGGCCTAGTTCGAAGGCGGTTCTCCAGCGCGAAACAAACGGTTGATCCCTAAGCACACTTCGGTCGAGATATTTGACTAATCTTATTTTTCATTCGGAAAATTAAGGTAAGTAAATGTTATTTTGGATATAAGTAATCTCCGACAGTGCCGCGAACGATTATTTGGTACCAGGTTTTGGTCACTTTTTCACAAAATCAGACGCAATGCGATAAGTACGGTTCCAAAAAAAACGTCGTCTTCGAATGAGCCCGTGGCCGTGACGGATCAATAACGGACGCCTGGCATCCTAAAAATTCCACAAGAGAAATGTTACAGATGTTATATCTCAAAATTAGCGAAAACCACGGATTGCAATCGAGTATTCGTACTGCGAATGCCTCATGCAGGTGCCAAATTGTCTCACGAGTCCAGTGGCAAGTACCGGCATCGTGGGAGTTCGGATATAGGTCACAAAAACGTTGTCCAGTTGGGAGTCAAGAAAAATCAATCCTTCAAAGGACCTCGTCGAACAGCGTTAATGTTCTCTAATGTGGTTTAACTGTAACTCGGATCGGCTGTGTTCGGAACGAAATTCGTTGCAGATACTCGACACTGGACAATAGGGTTCTTCACATGTTTTTCATGTGTGTTTCTAGAGTGGCCAGTGACCTACACAACACCAATTGATCAGGTAGAAGAACACTAACTACAAAGTCTCTTAGCAATCTCTGCGAGCAGTCGGCCTCATTTACCTTCGGAGAGCTCAACGTGTCGCGGCGATTCTGACCAGCAAACCTTGGTTTGGTTTTGTTGTTGCGCGAACGCGATCATCTCGATAGGCGCATTTGATGTCGATAGACCGAGAAGCGGATGTGGCAATGTTTTCTGTCTCACTCTGCAGCACATGACTGAGGAAAGCACAGACTTCCCTAATTGTCTGCTTTCCCATTTCCCGTTCAGACATCTGGCGCGATCGCAAGCGTAGAAATCTGATGGCCGCGACACTCAGCCACGCCACCAGTCACCTGTTCGTGCTCTAGTTGCTTATTCAGCGTTACCTCGTATGTGTTGTCCAAACTAAAGCCTCTACTTTATAGACCTTTTCCAGGCAGTCGAACGTTTTAATAGCACTTTGAAAACCTCTAGCAAGCGGCCCAATGGCTGTTTAATGGCTAAACAGGAAAAGGAGTACCTTTTGTCCCTCAGGAGCGCTGGGAAGAAATAAGACGGGACCGCTAGGACGGGACTAAGACAGCTAACGGAGGAAGAAGAAGAGTTCGTTGAAGTTGCCACAGAGGAGGCCCGCCACGCGTGTACCAGCTCATTCAAAGGTGTCAGGCTCATCTACCTCCTCGATACACTCAGCAAGCTCTAAAAGTGTATCATACGCAAAAGACAAGCGCACAAAATTAACAACAAGGGAGGGTCCACACTTCCGAAATACATACTGGGGGTCGGAAAGGCATCCCTTGATGTCCCAATAATCCCAGCAATGCCTTTAAGTTGGTTGGATGGAGAAAAATCATGCTCTCACTTGAGAGAAAGGACATTTCGGCGGGCTTGAGATACTTCACCTCATCGGACCTTAGTCAACGGTGCCTTTTAGCAGGTGCTGGAGAACCCGAGGTCACGGCGGGTGTTCCCCAGAAGTCTACCTTGGGTTGCACTCTTCTCTCTCTTTAAAACTTGGCTTTGAAGGAGTTCTGACACTCCCCCTGCCGCCTGACATCCGGTCGTTGGATTACACAGAAGATTTAACTCTGCTGGTTACAGCGCCCGATGAGGAGATGTTTAAAAATGTTTAAACTTGAAAGTAAATCTCTTCCATAAAAATAGTGGTAGAAGGCCAACCGAGCCTTGTCTACGATGGGTGAGGAACAGCAAGCTGAACCTCGCGCCGGACAAAACAGAGGCCCTCTGCCTTACAGGTAGAAAGACGAGAAAGGGAATTACGCTGAGCCCCGAAGGCCACCGAATAGAAATAAAAAAAAGGCGAGGTATCTCGGCGTTCAGCTGGATACCGGTCTCATTGGCATTGCACGTGCTAAAAAAGAGTCCCTACAAACTGCCTGCATGGCAGCTGACATCTTCAGGATTCTTCCGCGTATCGGTGGGGCAAACAGCGCCATGAGACGCATCTTAGCGTGAATAGGCAGAGCAATGGCTACGTACGTAGCTGCAGTCACGTGGCACCTGACGGCCCTTCCGACTGATTTTAAGAAGCATGCATTACCTTTGGACAAATTTTCGAAGTAATGCGATGAGGTTCTTGAGTCATTCGAAGGAAGGAAACACGGATTTAGTTCTAGTAGTAGATTTCGGATACCCCACTAACGCTGATATCCGGTGTATCAGTGTGTATACGTGCATCAAGTTCCCCTTACAAAGTGTTTAAACAGTACATATGCTGGAGTAAACATAGGGAAACGCGAACAGAAGTTCAAAGAGATCGCCATTCCCCTTTTATGAAACGTATTATCTAGGAGTTTCAACATTTAGGTAACCCGACGCGTCAGAAAACTAGATGTGAATTTGGATCTTCTTAGATCGATCCCAGCTAAACCCAGCCAGGGTGTCGGTTTCATCTCTGGTACGGAGAATGTATTTGAAAAAGTTAACGTTAAACCGCATCGCCTTCTCTACATCGTAATACGATATCAACACAATTAATTGTGCGCTCATAAAGGTCTTTTACAAAAAGAAGCTTTCTTGACCTATTCAATGCCACGTCGTTTAACTCTGCGCGTTTAGTAAACGTGCATCACAAATATGACGTACAATGGCAACAAACCACGCAATATGCTATTCAAGTCTAACACTGGTTGGAATCCCATCACGTTTCTTACACACTCTATTTTGAGCAAATGTAAAAATTACGTAAACTGTCACGACCGCTGATAATACAAGGTCGGTTGTTGTTTTCGGACTGCTTGTTGTAGTTTTACTTAGATGAGTAATTGCACTTGTGTTTATGAGCATTGTATGACGAAATATTGCTAACGATTGCATCAGAAGAAATTGATACTCGAAGCATTGCCATTAGAGAAACATAAAAGCATGGATCCAACACGTATCGTACTCCCCGAAACCCGAATTTCACCTTTTCAATCAGCAGCAACAACGTTGAACGGAGTGTCCAGCTAAAATTTCCCCATCCGTCTCGACGGAAACAATCTGCCATCTGGCGTCCCCTAGTTTGATCGACGGCCTAATCAGTTCGAATGAGCACTACGTAATCCGTTTCGCCATTCTTTTTGACAGAGATAACTTGCGCCTGTGCCTTGGCCTAACAGCATTCGAAATTTCTCTACTACTCTCAAGGACTCGTGCTATCGTCTCCAGTAGCGCTCTCCAAAGTACAACATAGCACAGGAACTAATTGTGATGCTAACGACACTTGAAAGGTTTAAGTAGTACTTACTGGGCAAAACAGCGCTAAACGCTATGGACAGAGTGCAGTGTGGAAATTGAAGATATATATCTAGAATCTATCATATTCAAATTAAAGACAGCACATACAGTACGTGTAAGTATATTTGTTTTATACACAATAAAATTCCACTTATAATTATCATTTCCCACCACATCGTCGCGTTGTATATTAGCTCAGCGGTTTAAAAAATAATTTATTTAGTTTAGTCGACACCATAGTTAAAATAGTTATCTCGCCAACGCTAGTCTTCCATTTGTGCATTTGCGTTGTTCAAATACTGTACAGTCACTAGAAAGTGCAGTTCGCAGTCAGACGACAGCGTCATCAGCCCATATTCTCTGTACAGTGTTACCTAGTGAAGCTTCTCTCAGCTGTTGCGTCCGCCGCTGCTCGAGGAAGTCCTCGAACTCCAGCTCGGACGTCTTCGGCCCGTCGTTGGCGCCGCCGCAATCCTCCGCGGGCAACGAGCGCCCGTTTCTTTCACTGTATCCAAAGCCGACGCACCGGCCGACCCGTCGCGCTTGCCACTGGTATTGGAGAATCGCCGCGAAGAATTGCCAGGCCGTGAGCTCCGGCCAGAGCGAGGGGATAAATTCGACGACCGTAAAACCCGTCTGCCAGAGCAGGAAGTCGGAGAGCCGGACCTCGCCTGACGTCCGGACGAGAAGGTCCGGATCCGGTGAATCACGCGAGTACATCGCGGACGACAGTAACGCCTCGCTGAAATGGCGCGCCTTGACGACGCCCTCGTTAGCGCCGGCCACCAGATTTTCTATGGCAGTGCACATCTCCTCGCGCGACGTATAGCTCAATGCAATGTTGAGAAAGCACTTCGAATGGTGTTTCGTCGCGAGGGTGAGGTCCGCGCACACCTGCTGCAGAGACACGGGCAGGTAGGTAGTGTTCCCTAACACGCGGATGCGGACGCCCTCGTCTTCCAGTCGTTGCCGGTCTTTGAGGATTTCGCGAAACTTGCTCTCGGCTAGGTCCATCAACGCGCTTACCTCGTCCTGCTTCCGCTTGAAGTTCTCGATCGAGAAGGCGTACACCGTCACCTCAGGGATACCCAGCTGCCGGCACCAGAACAGGACTTCGGACAACTTTTGAAATCCTTGCCGATGGCCTTCGATCGCTTCTTTTTTGTACAATTTGGCGTACCTACGATTGCCATCCATGATGACCGCCAGGTGCCGAGGGATGCGGCCGTGCTTGAGGATGCGGGCCGCTATCGACTCCAGCCAGGAGAGCTCGTACTGACGCAGCAATACGTTTGAGTTTTTCTCCATCTTCGACACTTTCGCTGTGTCGTATCCGACTCCAACTGCATGCGGCGCCATGCCCGCCTAGCCTGGCGGTGTGCTGATTAGCTGATAATTCGTAAGGTTTTCGGGGGCCGTGTCACCTGAACATCTCTCCACGGGTCGGCGACTCCTACGAGGCAAACCACCGCATCTCATACCAGAACGGAATGGAACGCCAGCGTTTATCTCACACTAGACACTGTTGAACTAAGCCGCTGCTCGCCGCCCAATAGGCCCACATGACGTGTATCTCCCTCGCATCGACGGAGCGGCCCGACTTTCCGTCGACTTAGCGTAAGTTGCGGACCACTTCGGCTTTTCCCGTGTTCGGCCTACTCACGAGTGCATTTTTCCACAGAATTGACAACAACCGACTAACACACCGAGCACAACTTATCCTCGTTACTACCTCGAGCCGGGTGTATCACCAGTGGAAAATCGACGACCTAGCCGCCACCGCGCAACACTTCAAATCGGCCATCTTGAAACGCCGATCAAGTTGAACCGTGTTGTGTGCTTTGGCCGGTCACCCGCTCGTGAACTGGTTGCTGGCTGCGTGAATTTCATGTTTTGTTCCTTTCGTTAATTTCGAGGTACTCGAGCAGAGCTAATTGTTACAGACAACATGTAAGTTCGTTTGGCGACGGGCCCTTTGCCAACGTCTGCGAGCGTAACGCGTTTCGAACAACTTTATAGTTCGTTGGCTTATACAATTCGCGCACCCACGTGCATAGACTTGTCGTCGATACTTCTCAAGCAAATCATTTCGAATTGGCAGTTCGTCGAGATCAAACCGTCCAGATCGTTCCAATCGTTTGTTTCGTCCAGTCTGGCGAATCGTTTCCCAACACGTACCGGTTTTTGCTGAGGGACGACGTGTAACCCTGCTGCTGTAGATATGCGGGTGTTGTCACGTTATTTGCGATAACGCTTATTGTGCTGGTCGACTGTTCGTTAGAGATATGTTCAAGTAAATAAGTAAATGAATAGATTTATTCGCCAAATATGTCCTGCAGCCGTCCGGGAGGACACAAACGATATGTTCGTTCTGGCGAAATAGCTAAACAACTCAGTTGATGTTATTTTTGCCTTTGACGAACTTACAGTTATTAACAACATGGCCGCCCAGCAGATCTTCAGTACGTTGGGGAAACTTGGAGCCGGCCTTGCGGTCGTCGGTGGAGTCGTAAACAGCGCCCTTTACAATGGTAAGTTTTCCCTTTGATTTCGACCGCTCAGCATTCGAGGACTTCGTCCGTGACGTCAAGCTCACTCGAACATTGACGTTACGAACTGCCCTCGTACGTCGCACGTTAAGATCATCGTCTCACTGAGTTGTTCGGCTCGTGAATAAAACGGTCGCGTTTGTGAATTTATATTTTAGTTATATCCATTATTTATATTATTCTTAGTTTTATCCAAGTGTATTTACGGCATCGAGTTCTACGGGCTGGTGAATGCACGATCGAATGTTGGTGAACGAGAATTCGGATTGCGCGACCGAATTTATTAACCATCGTGGGTGTTTTGCAATTATTTTTCGCCGTTTTCAATCGTGAGTGCACGTGTATATGCGTGTGCGTGTGTGTATGTGGAGCGTTGGCTCTCTCGCGGCAATTAGAATTTCGCCTTTTCGTAGTCATTATTTTACTGCAACAAAGTGTGTCAATTTCCATGAACTCTCGATCCTACTCGGGTTTGTTTCACCGCAGTGGACGGTGGCCATCGGGCGGTTATCTTCGACCGTTTTACCGGCGTGAAGAACTTCGTCGTCGGCGAGGGCACCCACTTCCTCATTCCGTGGGTGCAGAGGCCGATCATATACGACATACGATCACAGCCGCGGAACGTCCCGGTCGTCACTGGGTCGAAGGATCTACAGAATGTCAACATCACCTTACGTATTCTTTTCCGGCCGGCGGCCGAATCGCTGCCGAAGATCTATACGACGCTTGGCTTCGACTACGATGAGAGGGTTTTGCCGTCGATCACCACTGAGGTTTTGAAGGCGGTGGTGGCGGAGTTCGATGCGTCGGAAATGATCACCCAGCGTGAGGTGGTCAGCCAGCGGGTGTCCGAGGATCTGGTCGAACGAGCCGCTCAGTTCGGACTCATCCTCGACGATATCTCAATCGTAAGTAGCCGTTCCCGCTCGTTTCTCGATACTACGAGCGGCCGCGGAAATTACATATTTACGGCCAAAGGTCGAACAATTTGATTTTCTACGAGTACAAATGGTAAATTTTACCGGTATGAATGGTATGAATTCGTTCCGGTTAATCCAAGACGAAGATAATTTAAGCGAATGTGTAGTAGTTTTTAATAACGCTAAAAGGTCGGAGAGAAGACGGTATGAGAACTACTGTCTTCTGTTTGTAGGTTGGTTTGAGGTTAATTTTTTCACTGTTTACCGATTATCTATATAGACAGGCGATAAACGCTTGCTTCTTCGGCATATGCATTTGCATTTATGAAGTTCTTGAACGGAAATCAGCCCAGAAGTTGGAATCTTCATTGCGCATGTGCGGCTTATTAACATGTTTAATTTTCCGCTGTGTCGGTGACCGCATGTTTCTTGTTCAGACACATCTGACGTTTGGCCGCGAATTCACAGCCGCTGTCGAAATGAAACAGGTCGCCCAACAAGAGGCCGAAAGGGCGCGATTCCTCGTCGAGAAAGCCGAGCAGCAGAGAAAGGCCACTGTCATTTCAGCTGAGGGCGACTCGCAAGCTGCGGCTCTTCTCGCTAAGGTAACTGATTGTGCGTTCACAGTATAAAGTCAGCTATTAGTCTAGCGTATTAAGATCGCTATGTTGAATGAATCCCAGATAAGGCAGAGTTTGGCCCAGCGAATATTACCACACTGAGAAACGACGCCTGGAGTTGATATTTGTTTAGCGTTTAACTGACTAACATCGCGCAATTGAGTAATTTAATCATTTGGAAAATGAGAAACGGAAAAATTAAACAAGGAAAGGGAAAGACAGGTTTGTATGGAATCGTGTGCGGCCGTTTCCGGAGCATTTGAGTTTATCAATTCTGCATAATGTTAGGATTTTTTCGGAAACTTCGGTTTCCCTCCAAAGTTCGTATAAATAAAATGAAAATGGCAATCTTTTGTTGGTTTTGTACCTAACATCGTGTTAAGTTTGCTCTGTTTTGCTAAAATATAAGTAACGCTGATAGACTGAGAATGTCCGTGGCCATAGTAGGACAACAACTCTTCTACAAATATTTACATTTAGATCAGTTCATTTGGTCAACCGAAGTTAGAACCGGCTTCTGGCGGTCATTCAATATCTGAATGTCATTCATTAATTGATTCAATTTTATGGTCGGAAAGCATCAATAGACAGACATCCTTATAATGATGGCAGTCAAACGATCCTAAATGCCTTCTTTCTATTCCAGGCATTCGGTGACGCTGGCGACGCCCTCGTCGAGCTGCGTCGACTCGAAGCTGCCGAAGACATCGCGCAGCAGCTCAGCCGGTCACGCAATGTTGCGTACCTTCCACACGGCCAGCAGACGCTTCTGAGCGTACCAGGAACGCATTGACTGGTATAGTCTGGGACACGCAGCCAAAGCCTGGACCGAATGTAGGGGAAGGAATTCAGAGGGAAAAATTCTTTCCTGGACGTAATGTATCAGGGCCAAGAGAAATTATTTATTAGAAATCGCCCATAGGCATCCAACTACTACGTTATGACCATTATCATATCATTTGATTGTATCGTCTCGCATATTTCTCCTTTTACTAGACATTTATATAGCGCTCAACGATTACTTCCGTCGGCCTTAACGGTCGTCCGTCGTATTTTTTTGGCCATTTTTGATGGCAGTATACGAATTGTATATTGAGCAGATTTTTATACGCTCGGCTAGACACTGGTGATGATACGAGCTCAGGGGAGGGTTAGGAACGAATGTGGAAATTGAAAACGGCAAACGATGAAAAAATACCAGTCTATCACAGACACGTTAGCGGACACATTAACGGTTGTAGAAATAGTGGTATACGATATGTCGTAGGTGTGGACGCTCACATGAACAAGAAAAAATGTCACCATTTACTGTTGGAATAAATGGAATTTTATTGTACAGGTTAATGTGTGATTACTTAACAACATGGCTCTATGTCGTTGGTGATGTTAGACGCCCCCCTCCATAAGGAGTACCGTTGAGGGTTTCGATTTTATTTAACGAGTTCTTACTAATTTTGTATTAGAATTTTTCGTAGATCTACATGAAGATATTCAACGACAACCGCTAACAACTGCAGACCATCCGGGACTTTCTTGTTAATCTGTAACGAATGAATGATCATTGTGGTGAGCTGTTCTATATTCGCAGCTGCACTCTTGGGAAAATGCAATGGGGAGGTAATATATAATATATATATATATATATATTATATATATAAC